>JAWQUT010000192.1:1055884-1097971 GCA_033807755.1 Ellobium chinense
CTCTCTCTCTCTATCTCGTGAAATTAACCCTTCTTATTTCGTTACGAATTGAAGAATTCACAGATGTGTTCATGTTAATATACGAAGGAGGCTTTCAGTGTCTCCCCTCCTATCCCTCTTTTCTGAGACTTATGTCGCTTATATAAAAATAAGGCCTGCAGTTTAGCACCATGGAAAGTTTTGCCATGTGAATAACTGTCTTCGCATACCGAGTGCTACCTTGCTTCTCGCTTTTTGACGTCACGCCTCTGCCCCACGCTAAAGGGAAGGCCAGTTGTGGCGACCAGCGCAGTGTGAAAATCTCGACTTTTAAGCCGCATTTTCTCGGAAACGCTTGGGCAAAGGAAACGTATAAGGGGTTGAAAATTTATGGAAAAATAATCTGGATTTTTAAGGCTGTGTAGCAAATAACTATCCCTGTCCCTTTGAAAGATCGTAAACCCCAATTTGAGATTTAGATTCTTTACAGCTTTGCTTTTTAACTATTATGGGACGTGTGCATGATAGAATATTTTCTTTAAATGGATTAACTCCCTTGAATTGATGCTTGCAGGTCTTTGACACGTATTGTTTTTTCTTCTTTTGACCCTTTTAACATTTTGTGTTATTCTACATAATCTGTGATTTCGGGAAATTTCTTTGACCGCGTGCGAATACATAGGCCTACACACTTTTTTTTTTCTAGAAGGCTCAATTTGTAACTGAAATTTTAAAATTGGATGCTTTATTTAGATCACAGGCCATTTTACACATTTCTACTCTCTGACACTGGCTGGCAGGGCCCCAGAAAAGGGGGATTTTATATATTAGCGGATTAATTGGGTTATACACAATGAGTGGTTTGCTTCTCTAATAGGTGTCACAAACCTGCAATGATTGTGGAGTTATCGGGCCTGTAATCCGCACCAAGGCAAGGAGACCGACCGTAACGTAATTTCTCGGGAAAAGCAGATTGTCGGTACAATAAAGAAACTTGAAAGGACGCCCGATGCAATATTTCAGAGAGGCAATTGCTGTGATCTGCCCTCTTAAGACAAAAAGACCACCATAAATCATAGTGCATAATTATGTCCCTCTTTGTTATGAGACGGCAATGATACTGACTATGGGGTCTTAGCAGACTTTAAAAACATGTCATGGGCACATAAACCATAATATATAACTTGTCAAATTTCTTTAACAACTCTGTTGTGTTGCGCTGTATATTTTTAAAGCATAGATTCTCATATTTCCCATTAAGAAAGGATTTGGCATACGATTTTTTTCTGTGGATTTTTTAAACATGAACAGTCCTTTGACATTAAAATTTGGGGATCAATGATTTGTTTACCTTACATTTTTAGAAATCACAAGATCAAGTGCAATGTCACGGCGCGGAAAATCATTATCGTTTCAGTGCTCTGCAAGGAGGTTTGTTGAGAGCTGATTTATTGGGGATTTATGCACTATATATCATACGTACGATGAATGCTCTTTGTGAAACGAGCTTGGGCTTTTTTTCTGACCGCTGAATAATTGGCTCCTATTCATTCTTAGTGTGATGTTTAAATTAACCAATTTCCAGTCTCAAAACATCACACCCAGAAACGCGTAAAAGCAGTCTACCTATGAATCACACCGCTAATCCATGGTGATATTTTTCAAAGGTGCTGATATGCATTTCCAGGTATTCGTGGGAGTGCGATAAACGTTTTTTTAACTTCAATCAAATTTATTTGTCTCATCACCATATCAGAAAAAGCAAATTACGAGGAACAACGCAGCATTCATAATGCGTTCGCGGAATCGTGGATCTTAAGGAAAAAAATCTGGAAATTCCGAGGGTGTTCTGTTCATTACCTAAAATCTCAATTTTACTGTTTACGGCTGATTCTTGGCCTCTTGTTTTTGTTTTAGTTTATTTCATTTTTATGTTTTCAATGAAAACTGTCGCTTCTGAATGGAATTACTGCTGCATCTAACGCCACCACAGTGTTTGCCATATTGGTTGTGTTTATTATACTGACATTAAAAAAAACAAAAAAAGCATGCGACCTTGTGTGCCCCATTATGTTAAACTTTCATACTGTCATGCGAGGAGAGCGCTCTATTCAAGAGCAGTAACACTAAATTATGCGTGCGTCTCATAGTGGCGTGTTCAT
This sequence comes from Ellobium chinense, assembly GCA_033807755.1. NCBI lineage: Eukaryota > Metazoa > Mollusca > Gastropoda > Ellobiida > Ellobiidae > Ellobium > Ellobium chinense. Next base: position 1,058,026 of record JAWQUT010000192.1, read on the forward strand.
ACACTAGATAGATGGGTCGTGTTTTTGAAATGTCAGTAATGCGCTGTGGCATTCATTCATTCATGCAGGGTTCAGAAGATCAACTTTTCGCCGTATCATGTGCGGTGCCGTACATTGAAATAACCACTTCTCTGTAAACAAGACAGTTTCAGACGACACGACGTACAACGTCGCTCTCTTTAGAGAAAACGACGCATTACTAAAAGAACATTTATAATCTCTTCGGCCGTACATAAGAAGTGCAAAATTTTATTACAAAAACGTGTAAATTTTTTAACTTCGTCTTGTACTTTCATACATGTAACAATTGATATGAATTTACAACAAAAAGAATACGACAGCGTTACTAACCATAGATAATCGGGAATATCTGTATAAAGGGCGCATTAATCATTGTGAACGTGACTTACAGTAAATAAATACGCAGTAAAAATTATCACATTGGTGATAGGTCAAAGCTGAAGAAAGCGGATCTCGCACCCTCAGTATTCCCCTAAAGGTTCTTCCAAGTACCTCTTTGTTAGTGTTTGTGCAAAATTTGGATGAAATCTGAGAATTCAAACAAAATTTAGGGCGAATTTTCCATGTCCATTTATTTGACAGCAGACTATAACAACAGTGCTGCCCGATTCACCAACATGTTTCGGACATGTCCAATGTCCATAGTAAATTATCAGACCACGCGCTAGAAATGGGAAGGGGCAAGGTGCTCACTGATCTATTAGAACCGCCTATGCAGATAATGTAATGATGAAGTGAATCGATCCCCAGACACAAGTAATTCATTTGCTGTCTCCTTTGGTTGGCTCGTGCTAATTAAGTGTGTTTCGACATGCTGTAAGTTATTTTTCACTACAACCAACCCTCTCCTATTTCCCTCCCTCATCCCCCCAAAGGAAATAAATGGTGTGAGAAAATGGGAAGTGTATTTTAGGCTCACGGGTGAACACGTCACTAGGCTGACATATTGTGAAAGTTGGGATCAGGTAGTAGGTATTATTTTAGGGTCTAACTTGCTGTGGAGGTAGAGTCTCTATCATGCAGTGGTGGCACATTCAGACTTGCAAGCTGAGAGATTCTGGGTTCGATCCCCAATAAGGACACGAAGTTTTCTTGTATCTGTTTTTTTTTTTTCAGCCCTTCTTCTCAAATTTGATCCTTCACAGTAATTTGGTCAAATCCCTGGTGACACACTTCCCAAGATAGTGTGTAAACGGCTAAAAAAATTATCAGATTAGATTCACATTCCTCCCCATTAGTGAAGTGAATAGAAGAATATGCCTTGACACCTGGTTACAATGGGTTCAATAAATTTGCTGGAGTGCCATCACACCCTGGGCTAGATCTGAAAATCTATGGTAACGTATTGCTAATTTTAGTTTCTAGCCTAACTAGAAAATACCCACTACCGAAGTGTTCTGGTTTCTGCGCATAAACACTGTGAACTGCATAGAAATCTCCGATTGCAATTTTGTCAGACCTGTACTCCCCTTTTGTGGCAGATAGTTACCCTTCTGACACCTCAGTTTCTTCATCCTCACACTTTCTCGGAGATCATGAAAGTAACGAAATTCATACACTTATTGCTGGAACTTACACCCGTTGTTATTTGAAAAAAAAATCACAGTATTACAAAAATTAACATAATTTGTTTGTAAAGATTAAAAAAAAAAAGTTTCCTGGCACTTCCCGGTCCTCAGTTTCAGATGGGTTCTTATAAGTAATATAGATATCGTCACTCTCATTCCACCTTTGCCTAAGTCAGTTGTTTTTTTTTAAATATTGATCTGAGTTGTTTATCTTACTGTGATCTTCCACAGATCTTCTTTTTCCCCCATACAAAAATGTAGAGTTTTTACTTATTATTATAGCCGAATATTACAAGCTAAACCACATTTGCTTCACTGGTTTGCTTTGAGCATCAGGTTTAGTTACGTCAACAAATTTTGACAGAATTTCTTAAAACTTAAAAAAAAAAAATGACTTAGGTGAATGTATGTGGCATGAAATGACGATATGGAATGAACATGACAGTATGTTGTGGACAAGAGGTCTATATCGAAGCCGGCTTCATTTACACTGTAGTTTGTCAATTGTAATTTATGACCAGGTTATTTATTTCTTTATTTACTGACTTATTTACTGCCTCCTTAGTCCTTACAATAGGAGGCAGACAGGTCGGGGTATCCTGTCGGTTATCTCCCCTCTTTCCAAGAAAGACGAAATCGGGAGAAATCGTTGGATTGATTATAATAGACACTTCAAATGTCTAGCTAGACCGGTATGACCTGGCCGCTATGACCTATTTGTTTACACACAACCCCTTACAATCGAGGGGCAGTCAGGGTCGGTGTGGCTTGTCGATTATCTCCCCTCTTTCCAAGAAAGAAGGAAATCGGGAAAAATCATTGGATTGCTTAGAAGAAACATTCTTAAAACACTGAGAACATTACGAAAGCAGATGTCAGCAATCGTACATCATTTATTCTTTCTTTCGAATTCCCACACAAGATGCTGTTAAACTAGGCGTGTTACCCCTAGCAACGGTAAACCTCAAACACATCAGTGATTTTTTCCTTTTAAGGTTACAGACCTGAAATGCAACTGGGGCCTTTTCTCCTCTATGGGCTATAATAATCTTTGAAGCTGCCCTCTGAACCCAAAGCAAGTCTGACCCAACCTCAGCAAGCCCATTGAAATTTTGAGCTTGGTTGCTATTTGTAAACACCCTACTTTTTCACTGGTCAAGGCCGAACCAACCCCTCCTCTTCTGCCTGAGCATACCCTTAACCTGCCATTTCCAGTGCAGGGCTAAACAGTGCCTGGCAAAATAAACTAAAATGGCTAGTTTCCCATTAAATCAAAATTTGCCCCCTGGAGCCCTTATCTCTGGAAGCAGGGCATGCCAAAAGAGGGGAAAGGGGAGATGAAATATAACCCCTAAGTAGCAGGACCCAGTTGTGAAAGTATAATAAACAGACCTGTAAGCTATAATAGGAGGCAGACAGGTCGAGGTTATCTCCCCTCTTTCCAAGAAAGAAGTAGTTGGGAGAAATCATTGGATTGCTTATAACAGACATTTCAAATGGTGACTAGCTAGACCGGTATGACCTGGCCGCTATGACCTAGTTATTTACGTATTTAATTGTTTACACACAACCCCTTACAATCCGGGGGGNGGGGGGGGGGGGGGGGAGCAGGCAGGTCAGTGTGGCTTGTCGATTATCATCCCTCTTTCCAAGAAAGAAGAAATCGGGAGAAAATAATTAGATTGCTTTAGACAAACATTTCTTGAAATACAGAGAACATTACGAGGCAGATGTCAGCAATCCATTTTATTTTTTCCTCAGAGTTGGCACACACAATGCTGTTAAACTAGGCGTGTTGCCCCTAGCAACGGTAAATCCCAAACAGATCAGTGATGTTTTTTTGCAGTAACTTCCAGTTCGCAGATCGTTCAACCCAGGGCTAAAGCCCTTGGAGAGTTTGAGAGAGGGGAAGTATCTACTTGCATACTTGATACTCGAGTTGACCTACAGTTCACACTGTCCTGAATCAATTCCATGGGCGGATCTAGAAAGGGCACCCTCGGCCACCCCCCGACCGCGCATACACACACCATGGGAACTGTTTTTGTCTCTCGCTGTCTGTTTCTCTCTTCTTTGGCACTCTCTCTATATATCTGAGTTTCTCTCTCTTTGACCGATGGGTAGCTATTCATTTCCAAAAGATGGTAAGGAACAGCATAATATTATGGGTTTCCTCTTCCCTCTGCCTTCCCTGACGTAGATTTTTACTTGATCCTCTATCGCCTTATTCGATCGTAAACTCCAGCGGATCAGCATGATCGGGAAGGCAAGAAGCTGGAAAACAAACCACGGCTGAATACCATACCATACCATACCATACCATACCATACCATACCATACCATACCATACCATACCATACCATACCATACCATACCATACCATACCATACCATACCATACCATACCAGACCACACCACACCACACCACACCACACCACACCACACCACACCACACCACACCATACCATAAGTTTATTTTACGGGTTAATTTTACACAACATAATATGGAATTTAAACATCGATAATTAACACATAGTCTAAATTGCCGCGCAATTTTTTTTTCTAATTTTTGCCTTAAATGTCGCAACAATTTTGCCCAAAGTCATGAAAAACAGGGAGTTGTGGAAGAAAAATTGAACTTTATTTACAAAAAAAAAAAAAGCAAGACCATCAGCACAATGAAACTTTCACACAATGTAAGATTAAGAAGCCACCGTAGCTAGTCTTTGTTTACATATTATACAGATCAGTCACATGATACATGTCGGCCATTTTGAACATTAATTAGCTAAGGCAAAATAGTACTCGTATTTTATTCGGCGCTAATTAGCTCCGGCGGTTCTCAAATTATGATCCGTGTCCTTTAGCAGCGACAGTGCTTTCAGTGTTAAAATAACATAAAAGAGGACGTGCACGCTGCAGAGTGCTATATAATAATACTGATAGAGTCGCAGGCAATCAAAAAACGATCAGCGACTTATAGATGCTCTGGCTTGCCTTCTTTACCAAAGCCCTTTATCTGTCTCTGTCAGTCCGTCTTTCTCTCTCTCTCTCTCTCTTTCTCTCTCTCTTTCTTTCTCTATCTCTTTCTCTCTCTCTCTTTCTTTCTCTATCTCTCTCTCTTTTTTCTCTCTTTCTTTCTCTCTCTCTCTCTCTCACTCTCTCTCTCTCTCTCTCTTGCTTCCTGTATTTCTTCTCTTGTCTTTCTGTCTCGTTCTATATGTTCTCTCTAAGTCCATCAGTGTAGATGTATCAATACACATATCGAAACATCACCATAATTACCTCTAACTCACTTTCTTTCTCTCGCTCTGTCTCTCTTTCTCTCTTTCTCTCTTACTCTCTCTCTCTCTCTCTCTCACTCTCACTCGCACACACTCACTTCTCTCTCCCGCTCTCACTTCTCTCGCTCTTTCTTTCTCACACTCTCTACCTACTCCCCTTTCTCTTCCTTGTTCTGTTTTTCTCCCTTATGACATACTTGCCTTTCATCTACTCTGACCTAATGCAGATTATGTATTTCTGCATGCAGTGCATATCTTATATACCTGCATAACTCTCTTAAGCTTACAGCACCATGATCTTGACATAATTTCTTTATTTAAAAGCATTAGGCTTTCTTATGTAACATTTTGACAAACATACATTTGGCAATCTCTCAAGATAGGGACACAGGCGTAGGCAAAATTTCTACCGCAGGTTAAACCAAATTCTTGGAAAACAAACCGTCATAAACAGAACTGTGCTAGATCTCAATTCACTTGTGTCAACTAAGGTAAGCGACATAATATAAGGAGAGAAGATCGGGAAAAAAAAAAAAACAGCAATAACAAAAACGTGCACTTGAGTACGGTCTATAAAAAGAATTATGTTTTATTATCGAGAGACATCGATCAAAAAAGAAGTGTATGTCCCTCCTACCCTAAGCCCTCCATAATGCACTCTAGAATATATGATCCGTTTCTCAGAAAAAAAAAAAAGGAAAAGTTGGACTTTTTGCGTATAACACTACGTTTTTAAGCCAACATTAAACGTGCAGTTTACAATGAGAGACCATTCACGGACTGTGATACAGTAGTCAGTGGCGGCTCGTCATTAAGTGTAACTCATGCAGTGCCGGGTAATACTGAATTCAGAAAATAAAGAAGTCACCATTGAATTCTTAAAATACGGAAGCTAAACGACACCCAGAGTCCTTTATTCAGTGCTTTGCTCTTGCTTTGAAATAGTTTTTGCTGTTTTTACTTTTTAGTACGCTCATAAATACAGCCATTCTGTTTCTTTGACTGGCCGGTGCGTCGGTATGACACGCTCATTAACCCAGTCGTTATCCGTAACATTAACCCTTACGATCTGTGCAAGCTCGAGGTTTGCAATAAGCAGTGTCGACTTAGCCTGTTAAAATAGATTTAACATAACGACAGTCTTCCCGTATAACCGGCCCGGCTGACCTGGCCCTTCTTCGAATTTAGCCAGTCCCGTGCTAAGACCGATGATAATTTAAAACGCAACAATAATAACTCTGTACAATATATTGATTATATTTAGAGCAAAAAGAGTTGGTCTGATATAGTCATGATCATTAGGATAGGTTCATCTTGTGATCTGAAGAAGTGAGTGGGGAAGGGGAGAGGGGTGATTGGAATCGAGATTTTGATTGGGTCGTTTTGGGGCCCACGAGTTGCCTCTGGTTGCTTGGAGCTGATGGCGTCAAACCACGTGACTGAGAAGTGCGAGGTACCTGACGTATCTGTTATGGGTAATTCCTTTCCCTAAAAATAGAAAGAAGAAAACTGGGCGATCAACCAAAATGCCCCTAAAAATGTACACTTGTATTAAGGCACATGTTTGTATTCAATTATGGAGCTCTGACATCGATTCCAGTAAATTTTCAGAGAAGTGACTGGTTCTAGGAAATCCCATGTGCTGGTCAGCAACTAATGAAAATTTTGTTCTAAAAGGCTCAGTGCTAGCCTTATAAATGGAATTCACTCACTGCTAGTGCCAGATGCCCCTATCGGAGCCAAGCAGTTGTTGCAGATTCTGATTCTAGTAGCTCTAGCCATGTTCTCCACTGGTTTGATTATGGTTTTGCTTTTGTGGGCTGATATTGGAGGTAATCTGTTTAGTCTGTGGGACTTCTGTCGCGTCAAAGACTGGGATGTGAGCTACAGGTAACAGACACTTTTTTTTTCTTCTTTTTGTTATTGTTTTTGTCATTGTTATGAAATCTAAAAGAGTTTGGTTTTTTTTTTGCCTCAAACCATGATGACAGGACAACTTGAGGTCTATTACATTGAGAATGAAGTAAATTTAGAGTAGTCTCTTAAGATGCTGTTTGCCTGGTTGTGGAAAAAATTGCTTTTTTATGACATTGATGTAAACTTTGATGGATCTCACTCGACAATGAGATGTGCATCCCGATTAATTGTTAATGTTACCTGCATCCTTCAGGAATCATAACTTCCCCTTTCCACGTTTCCTCTTGTCAGAGGAATATGATTAGTTAATATTAATTATGGTCTGTTGCACTGGCTTTTAATGACTGATGCATCTTTTATTTCCTGAATCGAGATTTGATGATGCAGTCATACTCCTACTTACATTTTACTCAACTCGGAAGTGAGTTTTGTTGGAGTTGATTAAAGAACGGTCTGTTGCGGGGTGACGTTTAGAATTTAAGAATGCGCACAACTCGATTACTTTTTCTGCGGAAATTCCCGACGGAATTTAGGCGGAAGGTGGAGAAAAAAATGCGCTTTCCCGAGAAAAACCGGAAGGGTCAGAAGTTTGAGGATGTTGAGGCTTAAAGCGAAAATGAAACTGACAGAAAGGTCAGAGGGCGAAACTGTCTTACTGAGATAAGTGAGCACAGAGAAAGGGGAGACTGGCATAAGTCTGGGACTGTCCCAAGATGTGTCTTGGTTAAGGGCTAGGGAAGAATACTTTCGGGACTTCAGTTAACCATAACCCTACCCCAGAAGCTAACGCAAGCACACTTGGAAAAATCCTAGGATTTTGTCAGGGGAATGATGGTTGAGCAATGCCAAAGATGCGTGACAGAAGAAAACATCGATATTATAATCATACTTTTTGCAATAGCTACCCCATCCCTCTTCTTTCGCACGCAACTTGCGCTGTGGAAAGACTTTCGAACGAGCTTCCCGTGTCTCGGATGCTGCTCATGTCACGATGGGCATTAGAATCAAGGATCCCCTCTCGATGAGCCGTAGAGCTAGAATGAACCTTGTATTGATGAGCTTAGGGTTTAAAAGTAGGGCGTAGGGCATGATTAAGGCATTGGGTTAAAGTGAGTTCTAGTGTTAGTTTAGATACGAGGAGACACAATTGAAAACCCTTGTTTGAAGTTGAAGATAGAGAAAAGGTGCCAAGAAAATTCAATGGCTTTTTCAAGGAAAATCAGTAGACCGAGTCCACAAAGCGTTATCTATCAGGGTCATGTAACCCTCAGTACAACACGTACATTGCTATGCCTAGCGGCCGGGCTTACGTTCATGGGAAGGCTCTTCTTGTCAGAATGATGGCATGTTTAGGAAAATAGTCGTAGGGCGTGTTTCTGAGAAATTCTTATCATGGAATCGGGAAATAGAGCCTCGAATCTTCATTTTCCCGAATCCGTAATTTGCATGCAAAGTAAGCACTGTTTCCAGCGATAGTGTTGTTGTTGTTGTTGTTGTTATCATCATCGTCGTCATCATGGGGAAAGTTGATCTCATTGCTCGTCGGATAGCGTGTTTATATGGGACATTCTTTTCATGGAATCAGAAAATAGACCTTCGGATTTTCAGTTTTCCCGAAACTGTAGTCTGCATACTATTACTAACCAGCGCCGTTTTCAGTGGTGGTGGTGGTGGTGGTTGTTGTTGTTTTTATTTTTCTTCTTTTTTTTTCTTGTTCTTCTTTTCTTTTTTTTTCTCTTTTTCTTCTCAATTCAATTTTTTCAATTCAATTGTTTATTCCCATCTTCTTCTCATCATCGTCGTCGTTGTCATCGTCTTGGGGAAGATTGACATCATTGCTCGTCTATTTTATCATGTCTTTTTGGGACGGCAACCCGCTCATACTGACCAGCAGCTGCGGTGTGCAAACCTTGGGGTAGGTCATACGGTAGACGCGAAGATAGGCTGGCATTTGTTTTTTCGTTATTATTTTGGACGCCAGCTTTCAGTGAGCGTAGGCGTAAACTTTGTTTAGGAGTTAAGGGGGAGGTGAGGTGCAGTCGGACTTATGTATCGAATCATCGACACTTTCTATCTCGCAGCCGATGATGTGCAAAAATATTGGACTGGACGAGCTGCACTGCATTATTAGGGTGGAAAGAAAAGAAGACATGGCTACTCATTTTCATTCCGTTATTCATTTGTACATTTTAGGGGAAGGGGTGGGTGGGGAGGACAGGAAAAAGATTCTCTCTCTTTCTCTCTCTCTCTCTTTCTCTCTCTCTCTCTCTCTCTCTCTCTCTCTCTCTCTCTCTCATGCTCACGATTTTTTTTCTCTTTAGAGGAGAGGTTGTGCTTTAAAGTAGCGTTGAGGAGGGAGGGGATTTGCTATGATTAAACTTTGCTAATTAGTCTATTTACTAGCGCAAATTTTAGCATCTTGTTGGTCATAAACGTCCCTTAGGATGTAACTGTCCTATTCGGACACCGTACTCAGAGGATCTGGGGCGCCATCCGGGGCAGGATGCCGCACTCTGGGAGAGCTATATGTCTCCTGCAAGATTTTGTTGTTGTTGTTGTGTATGTGTGTGTGTTTGTACGTGTGGGTGTCTCTGTGTGGGTGTTTGTGTGTGTATGTCTGTGTCTGTGTCTGGCTCTGGCTTATGGCTGTATGTGTGTGTGATGTTTTTGCTGACAAAGGCCCACCCTCAAAGCCCTACTCATCTGCCTTACTTAAGGAGTGAGATTACTGAGATGCAGACCGATCTAACCCACACAGACTCACTTTTGAGAAAATCGCATTTAAAGATTTGCGCACTTTTAGAATTTTCAAGAAGTGTAGGTTAGACCGGTCTTCTTCTCAGATGGTCTCATTTGTTGTACAGTTTCCAATGTAAAAAAAAAATATCGATGGACGATGTTCCCCCCAGCCCGCATGCAAAAAATCTCATTTTTTAAAAAAAATTTATGGGTTATACCTGTCTGTTTGTCAGATATCGTTATGATTCTAGACCTACCATCGTTGGCCCGTGACCCTTGTGACCCAAACTTGTTCGCCGGGCGATGACCGAAGGTGATACAGAACCAAACCGATACTGACCCAGCCGGTTGGTTCCATGGGGAGCTGGCATATGTATTGCATCATCATTATATTTTTTTTCCTTTCTCCCACTTTTTATCAAACAGCTCGGCCACCCGGCCAATTGTGATCGTTATCCTCGTCGCTGCTGTGATTATCGGGGTCGGCCTAGCGGTCGGGCTTGCGATGGGATTGAAGAAAGACTCGGACAATTGCGAGAAAAGTGGACACGAAACTGGTGGACAAGAGAACATCGCCTACAAGTCGGCCACGGAGACGTACAAGTACGCGGCTGTGGTAACTGACTCCAAAGAAGCTTCGGATATAGGAAAGTAAGTTGATACGACATCACGATAAGATCTGGCTCTGCTTAATTGCCATCCACTTCGCTACAACTTTCACTTAATGGTACACTTTCCGAGATGCTAATTACTATGTCCTCTAGTATTTTTCTACTTAGTGGGAAGTGTGTCAGGGATATGAGTAAACACCAGGCTTACACGTGGATGTTGGGGACCAGTATTCAGGCAGTAGGTATTTAAGGATTAAATTGCTGTGAGGTGAGCGTTCTTGTGGTTTAGTGGTAGCACGTGCAGACTTGCAAGCTGAGAAGATACCCTAGATTCGATTCCCGGTAAAGGCATGAAATTTTCTAGTGTAGGTTTTTTTTTTCAGCCCACCTTCTCAAAATTGGTCCTTTACAGTAATTTGGAAAAATCCCTAAGGGCACACTTCTTAAGATAATGTGCAAGAGTTCCAAGAAAAAAAGATATCAGCTAAGGCGGAGTCGGAAGTCTGCAACTGAAGAGCACTAACGCCCCTGTGCCATTTCAGCGATGAATTGCAACTCCTTTTAATGGCAAATTTTGTCGTGCTGCTGAGAAACTTGCTGTTACGCAGAGCAGAAAACTTCGGCATGAAATCTTTACATGGAATTTCTCCAAGTCGCATTCCGCTGATGTTTATCATTGCATGAAAAGTGCATGTGTTATTGATACACATGATAATAATGTTAATTGTCCTGTAAACCGGTTGGTTGCGGAAGTAGGTCTTAGGATAGTAAGTTAGATTTCAATTTTGATGTAGCCTGCTTTTTCCTTTCAAGCGTCCAACCAGGTGTAAAGATTAGGGCTATTGGTATAAGCTGCAAATGTTGTTTGCGGCGTGTATAACAGTGTGCGCAGACATTTTTCAAGATTTGGCTCATGGCCAATAAAACCCTCAAAATGAGTGAGTATAGAACAGAAGGGATGCAATTGCAAACTTCTGATGGAAATAGAACTTTCGAAAACAGCAGAAAGCAAACGATAAGAGGAAAATAGATAAGACGAGTACCATCTCTAAGTAGGCTCAGTTCTTTGGTAGTTCACCTGTAGAATGTATCAAAAAAAGTAACCATCCACTGTGTACTCACCGGAAGTTGTAACAGTCTAATTGATCTTTTGAGGAGTAACCACCCTTGCATAGTCACTGAGCGTCAAAGCTACGCTAAGGAGAGTCAGTCAATTTTTCTTAGAGAATAGCTCATTAAAGTATGCAGCTTAAATACGTGGTGGTAAAATGGTGCAGACAATATAGTCCATGAATATCAAGTAGGGACCCCTTTGTGAATTGTGTGCCCTGGTTTTTATTTTCAGCGATATTTTACTATACAAGGGAGGTAACGCTGTGGATGCCACGGTAGCTGCCCTCTTTGCGACGGGGTTGTTGAGCGCTCACAGTGCAGGTGTTGGCGGAGGATCTTTCTACGTTATATATGACAAGTGAGTACATGGCTTTCTCTAGTTTTTCTTTCATACTTACACACCCTGTTCTTTCTCTTTCTCTCTCTCGCTCACTCTCTCTTTCTCTCTCTCTCTCTCTCTCTCTCACTCTCTCTCTCTCTCTTTCTCTCTCTCTCTCTCTTTCTCTCTCTCTCTTTCTCACAAGCGTACAGACACACAAATTACACAAACACATATACCATGCACGCACGCACGCTCGCACACACACACACACACACACACACACACACACACACACACACCCACCCACACCCACACCCACACATTACACAGCACAAGCACACAAACTACCTACACACTACGCACACACACACACACACACGCACGCACGCACGCACATACATACAGAGAAAGAGAGAGATGAGAGAGTGGGAGGAGAGGGCGCACCCAAAAAAATAAGCTGCAGATTATTTTCATGGTGACAAACATAGTCAAGTCAGAGGTTTTAGGGTTTGTTACATGCAACCAGGCATAGCTTTTGATATTTGTCATAATGCCAGAGTAGGATGAAGCACCCCAAAGACCCTCATCAAACGGATGGTGGTGGTGGCGTGCATCACTGGTGTTTTTCCATATTTTAGATGTGTAACATGTGAGCTGTACTTACATGAGTTAAGTACATTACATATTGTTTCTTATTGATCCTGGGTAAAGGATGCAGTTTGATGTCATTTGGTTGGTTATACATATGAATATGACCATAGCTTTGGAAGATTGAGGCAAGGCGTTGATTTTTTTTTTTTTTCAAATTCTACTCACTTTAAGGTGTTCATTGCTGCTGGTAATTTCTAAACTCTATGGCATGTAGGACATCAGGGTTGGTCCAGTCATCAGGGTTAGTCCGAGAAAGCATAGACTTAAGTGTAAGGTATAGTTTTTCAAGTTTACTTATTAAATGTAGAGATGCATTACTGTTTCAGGGACCAAGGCTGGCATGCAGTGGACAGCCGTGAGACAGCACCAGGTGCTGCTTCAGAGAACATGTTTGCTGCACCAGAAAACAGAAACAAGTCTCTCTATGGTAATATCTTTTGGTGTGCTGTACTTGGCTGTCATACCATAACTGATGAGCCTTCCACTCCCAAGTTGTTTTTATTTGTCCATCTTCTTTATTAACTTTCTTTTGGGTTGGAATGGGGGAAAGGGGGAGCTCAGTCTTCTCATGAATTCAAGGCATTCTAGTCATTATTCACCACTTGAAAATATTTGTGCCCCATTAAGCACAGGAGTCCTATCTGGTCCTAAGTATTAACCCAAGTACACACTGGGAGAGTCCCAGGAATACATTAAACAGCTGAGATCCTAGCCCTGCCAGGGAAGGGGATGACCAGACTCTCACTGAACATATTTCTTATTGTGTGTTTGCATTTATCTCCATCCCCTTCCTCTCGTCTCGGCATAACATGACTGCCATTCCCACTGGTGAATATTTCGGCATATGCAAATTTCAATGATGTCATCCGCTAGCAAAATTTTGTTGTGTTTCCGGAGCTGAATTGTCAATAGCTGTAGAGGGATCAGAATATTTTGTACAAAAATTTTTTTCTTTAATTCGGCTCTTGGAAATAGCGAAAATCAAAGACTGTCTTGATAACAAATGAATATTTTTGTACCTTCTTGCCAAATGTGAAGTTGGTAGCCATGGTAGTTTTTCTAGAAAAGTGACACATGAGTTTCCAAGTCATCAAATACTTATATAAAAACACCTAGAAACTGACGTAATGATACAAGAACAGACATTAACTGTTTTGCGCTCTTTGCAGGTGGACTGGCCATTGGAGTGCCCGGTGAGGTCAAAGGTCTCTACGAGGTGTGGAAGAAGTTTGGCAGGGTACCATGGAGAACTCTGGTCAACCCCTCTATCAAGCTGTGTGAAGATGGTGTACCACTCACAAATGCTGTCTTCATTGCACTGGGTCGCCTTACGACGGAGGAGGAAAAAAATAGATTTTCGTAAGTTGGGTCTGCGAATTTTGATGTAAATGATAACGATAGATGATTTAAGAAGAAATTAAATGATTTTTGGAACCCTAAGTACTCTTTCAAAGGCCATATCAGTAGATTGTGTAGATTTGAGAAGTCAGGATGTGACACTGCTTCCTTCACTAATGCTCTTACCACAACTTATCCAGAAAGAGTGTTATGGGCTAGTACTGACTAAAAGTTTGGAAAGAAGACTTTGAATTTTGAAAGGCTTTATACATTGTAACAAAACACTGTTTCACTATTGCAGAAGTACGTTTTTATTTAGGATAACCCATTTGTCTGTCTTAGGAAGTGAACAGAGCAAAAAAAAGAGAAACACATTTTATCTTTGTTATCTGCAAAGCAGTGGCAAGCTTTCTAACTTTGAACGCATTACTGTATGGTTGAAAAAATCATCTTACTTATATTCAGGCAAACTCTGACCAGTGTGGAATGAAACTGTGCTTTTGTTTCTCACCCATTTAGTAACCTTTTTAACATTGAATGAGGCAGGTAAGCCAGATGATACTGTAATTCTCTGACACCTAGAAGATTAAAGCTGAATTGTTACGGATAATGACCGTTGCAAGTGTTGTCTGCTGGCCAGCCAGCTGCAAAATTCTACCATCGCACCCAACTTCTGCAAGGAAAAGACAAACTCCTCAAAAAATGATTCTTGTCATACGAAATGACTGTTTGTTACTTTTGTTTCAGAGAGTACTTTGACGTGAATCACAATATCAAACCTGTGGGGAGCCTCATCAAGCTGCCAACACTTGCACAAACATTCCGTGAAATTGCTGAAGACCCGTTGTCTTTCTATGAAGGCAGTTTGGCCCAAGACATCTCTGCTGATATTCAAGATGCTGGTAGGTTCATGATCATGGAAAGGCCCAGAAGAAAATGATTACAAAGACTCTTATTTGCTCTTGTTCTTATTTTGGTCATTCATGTATGCTTAGATATCTCTTAGCTAGCAGAGTGCACGTCATAATATCCTCATAAAGGAAGAAACAGATGTGTGCAGAACAAGTCCACGTGCTGAGGACCAGATATGGGAGGGATATCATAAGGATTCCAGACACAGATGTCTTTCATCTGCAGGGGGCATCAGTGATATCAATGACATGAGCTGGAGTGAAGCTGAAAGGGATCTCTCCAAGGCACAAGGGTAGTCAAGGTGTACAGAGACCCTGGATAGTTCCCAGTTGTAAGAATGATTGTCCCATCTCTCTCTCAACAATGAAGCCTAGAGGAGCATGGAGCACAATACAGTATTTGACTCTTTTCACATCAGGACTTGCTGAAAAAGTGACAGATTCACATATTGTCACACACATTCCTCATTAGCCGAGTCACTTTTTGAGGTATTGAGAAAGTCAGCACGCTAAACTTGTCAAATAAGTCAAAAATAATGAAATCACATGTGGTTTAGTTTTAAAAGATTGGGAATACCAAAAAACATTTTTCATTTTTTTTTTGGAAGTAGCATAAAAAGAGAATGACCCAGGCATATGGGGAATGAGCATGACAATATTTTAATTAGCAGAACAGACAGTGGTATGCTGTACTGGACTCTACTGTGGCTTGAATTCAAAGTGAAAATATGCACTGGACATTAAATCTGATCACATGTATTATAACTGGATTTCCCTTAACACTAACTTGGTCATTGCCTATCACTGCCAAAAATTTTACAGCTTGCATGAATCTGAATTGATAAGGGTAATGTGATTTTTTTTCTAATTTGTTTGTCACAAACATTAATTGCAGAGATGAACTGTTAGCTTTTTTAATTGGGTTTAGAGACAGACTATCAGTGGCTAATATTTGGTTACTTACCAGATTTGTTGAAAACAGTAGCGCTGCCAAAATGCAGTTGAAATGCCTGTGTATGTTGAATGTGCTTGTACTTTTGTCCCACAAGGCTCACCTCCTTAGTCCTTTTACGGACGTCTTCCAGCAATGCTGAGACAATGAAAGTAACACACTGTTCAAACCAACGTCTCGGTTGGACTCACTACAGCAGCATCAGTTTTAAGGGGAGTTAGGATGACCCGTGATGAAGAGAACTTTAGTTGAACATCATGATAGCACAGAGAGGAGGACAGGAAACAGGGGTGCCTGCCTTCAGGAAGTTTTTAATTTGCATCAGTTTCTCAAAAGATTTCTCAGAGTATTTTACCAAAATGTCAGTCAGTCAGAGATCGGCATATAAAACTCCGCAGTTTTAACTAGTTTCCCTGTCACCTGTCACAGTTTCAGGGAGGGTTTCAAGTGAATTTATTTGTACAAACTTGAGTGGGTTATTACTAGGACATAGAGGGTTAAGCAAGTGTGGAGATTCACAGCATCACTGAAAGTGGGTTAGTGCTAGGACTTAGAGGGTGATCCTTGTTGCAGGTGGGATCATAACTGAAGACGACCTGAAGAACTACACACTCAAATGGAATGAACCGTCCAAAATGAATTTGCCAGATGACATGACACTATACTCAGTCCCGCCCCCGGGAAGTGGACCAGTTCTCAGCTACATTCTCAACATTCTAAGTGGTAGGTTGCCTCTGATGCAGGTTTGCCCTGATAACATGTCCTCTGGTAAAGCTGGCCATCTGGATAGGATGATCTATTGCTTGAATTTTGTTATGAGCCTTATTACTGGAATACATATATGTTACCAAGGGTCGTGGATAGTGTGGTCAGTATGTTCAGTTTGAAGGGTGGCAGTATTTACAAGGTTTTACTGTACTTTAGCTCTTTCTAACAGTCAAGCGTTTATTGTAGATATTGCATTTTCGAAAATGGGGAAAACAGCTTTCATTTTCAGGGTTTCTAGTTTCTGAAATATGAAATCTGAATTAAGACATAACAGGACTTTTTGAGGGTATGGCTGGAATTCAGTGTAAGTCTACAAATGTAGAAAGTATTGAGAGTAAATTTCTGAGCAGGAAAGTGAGAATTAGAAGTATGATAGTCAAGTTTACAAGTAAACAAAATCACTGTTTTTTTATATAAGGGGACAGACTACCTTCTATTGTAGATTATAGTGTATTATTGTGGTGGGCACTGCCCTCTTTTAAATAAGTACATTTTACATGGAAAATTATACAATACACCAAAGTGCAAAATAGTGCGCTCTATCTCTGGTGTGGATGTTGAACTTAGGGAAGATTTATTTCAAAATATAGTTGTTACATCATCACTAGATTCCACACACGTTTAAGACCCATTGATGCACATTGTGATAAAGAGATTTTATTTTTGTACCTTAAATTCTCATTATATTTCTTTGAGAAATAATCCTTTCCCTTAATTCCGAGTAACTTATTCTTGAGACATAATATTAAAAACTGTTCTGTCATTATAGACATTAATGTTTCTCAAATATATGTGCTAAATCTTGTGGTGAAAGAAGGTTTGTATTGTGAGATAAAGCTTTCCTAAGATCAACGCCCACAATAAGAAAAAGGGCACTATTTAATACTTTAGTGCACAGTTGTGCACACCAAATATACTAAATTAGAAAAAAGAAATGTGCACCACAATCATGCAGTATAACCTACAACAGAAAGTTAGTCTACCTTCTTTAAGAAAAGAAATTTTATTTCTGGTTCATCATGTCTGTCACCCCCACCTTGTCTTCACACCCTACCTTTCCACCAGTCTACACAAATATTTGTCAAAATTTTGCTGTTGCACTCCAACAGGTTACAACTTCAGTCCTGACAGCGTGGCTACCACTGACGACTCTGTTCTTACTTACCACCGAATCATTGAGGCCTTTAAGTTTGCATATGGGAAAAGGACTGAGTTGGGGGATGAGAACTTCGTCAATGTCACAACGGTAAGTTGCTGGGTTTTTTTCTTGTGGTTTAAACAGTAATTTTTGTGAATGTGCAATTTTTTGAATGACCAGGCCTAAGTTCCCAAGTGGCTTCAAAACAGCTGAGTTGATTTTTTTGGAATTGGGCCACAACTTGTGCATTGCCAACATTGTCATTTTAGTTTACAGGTGTTAAATGACCACTCGGCAAACTCCTGAGGCTTTCACAGGATGTCAAACATGTCAAAATATAACTCACTGGGACCATTATTCAGAAAGTACACAGGATATATGCTTTTGGTAGATATTTATATTTAATTTTTCAGCTATAGTGTAACCTTGGTAGTTACATGCCGTTATATTCATTTCACATTCGCCTAAGTCATTTTTGTGGAATTTAGCGTTCTCAACCTGTTGCTGAATGCAAAACAGTGAGGCAAATATGGTTTAGCTTGTAAAATTGGGAAATAACAGTGAGTCAAAACTCAACATTAAGTTTGTTTAATAGGAAAAAGAAGATAAATGGAAGGTCATAGTAATATAAACAACTCAGATCATATAAAAACAACTGAGGTGAATGTGGAGGACGAACTTGATTGCGCTGTAAATGAGTGAGCATTTGTCATTGTTAACCCTCTAGTGCCCAGCCCTATTTACAATTTTTGGATCATTTCTGGATCCACTATGCTGGAACAAGCATCAAAATGATAATAATAATAATAATAATAATGCGGTTTATAAGTCTCATATCCAGGCTAATGCCCGCTCATGCGACTTCACCCTATTATGGTGGGGTGATGATCTTGGTTTGCTTTTTCTTTGTTCCACGAAATGTATCAGATCTGATACGCTGGGCACTAGAGGGTTAAACAAAGAAAAGGGGTTAGGGAAAGGGTTGAATTACGGCGAAATCGAGCACGCTGGAATGTGGAATGAGCTTGACAGTATCTGAATTTTGAGCGTTAGCAGACAGTATCCACTTGTTAATGTATGCCACATTTCAACTAAAGTTATAAAACATTAAAATTAAGTAGAAACTTTTTGTTTTGGCCCACTCTACAAATGAAGAGATGGGGACTGGATCTTTGCAACAAGTAGGCAAGAAATTGAAAAATGTGAGTTCAAGTTTATATGGCTCTGTTGTATATGTCTTGAAGCCAGTCAAAATGAGGTTTATGTTGCTAGACTAGATAAGGAATTTTGGTATCAGGCTCAAAAGGTGAACGAGGCCAGCTGGTTTCAAGTTTTTGTTTGTTTGCAGAAATCGAGAGTAAAATTAATTTGTAGGGCATATGAGATAAATTATATAGTATAAAAGTGTTTTTCAATCATGATTTTCTCCAATTTTTTTCTTGATTGCACAGGGTGAAGCACTTCAAACAACTATATCTTGGGCCAGAATAATGTCGGGTCAATTTTTTTTTCACCTAATGAAAGTACCCAACACAGTGAGCTTTCATGTCAGTAAACTTCATTTAGCCAAATGGCAACTTAAACATCATTTTGACTTGCTGTAAGACTACTATTAACTAGTAATATAATAGAGGCTTTGTGGTTGTTTTTTTATTGTTTGTTCATGCAGTTATACAGATGTAGCCTCTTTTGTGAAAGCTGTTATTTTCCTCTCAATCTCTGAAGGATGTTGCAAATATGACATCACTGGCTTATGGCGAAGCCACCAGAGCAAAAATCGACGACAGCACAACCCATGAGACAGCCTACTACAACCCAACATTCTCCATGAGCAATGATCAAGGCACAGCTCACATCTCAGTCATTGATGCCGAGGGCAATGCAGTATCGGTGACCAGTACAATCAACACATAGTGAGTTAGACCATATTTATCTCATTGAAGTGCATGTATATATGTTTAAAATATAGTTTAATAAATAAGCTTCTCTGGAGGTGACTCTGCCTAATGTAACTTTACAGTAGCATGGAAAATTTTGCATTTAAAAGGAGGATGTGATATGGCCTATATGTATGCTTTCTTCAGAATGTTACTGTTTAAATGGTGGTGGGCTCACTCGGTGAATCAGTGCCTGGAGTGGCATCTCTTGCTTTGCTTACAAGAGATGAAAGGAGCTAGTACACCTATAGACCTCAAAACTAATAGTCCCAATAAGAGTGACATCATTTTTGGGATATTGGTTGAAGCAGTAACAAACTGAAGAGATCAGCTCTATTTTTGCCTCTCTAAGAAATGCATCTTACTTGGTCTGTATGGGATTGCCAATTAGAGTTCTCAGGCACGTGCCTAGGGAAGATCATAATCAATGGTTACAATGAAGCTGGGCAGTAGCACCCACTGCTGATTGTGTCCTCTCTTGTCCTTTGGTCCTTTGGACCACAGTGTGGTTCTGTTGATGAGGTTCAGTGCCTGCTTTAAGATATGCGGCAAGTTGTGCATTGAGTCATAAAATGTATGGTTATGCTGCTTTCTGATACTGATTGCTATGATAAAATCTTCTATTACTTCATAATATGCACTATAAATTGAAACTTCCCAACTTCACTGATTTGTGAAATTTTGTTTTACTGTGGTTCTTTTTACTGGTTTTTTTGATTTAAGTAATGTTTTGTTTTTTATTTGGACTTGACTGCATATATATACATGCATACATATTATATATGACACATTATATTATTTTCGTATCATTTTAGCTTTGGGAGCCGAGTGAAAGGCAGGCGCACAGGCATCGTTTTCAACAACGAGATGGACGACTTCTCCACACCCAACACAACCAACTACTTCAAGTTGCCTGCATCACCTGCCAATTTCATCCAGCCCGGCAAGCGACCCATGTCCTCCATGTGTCCAGCAATTGTCTGGGATGAGAAGAACCAGAAAGTGAGACTAGTCACAGGAGCAGCAGGAGGAAGCAAGATCACCACAATAACTGCCCTGGTCAGTTGAGTCTCAAAATGCATGAATAATTATCTAAAGCAGCCTTGCAAAGGCTACTGGTCTGTTCGTGCTAACAAGACCTTCCAGTCTCTCCTCCCTGTTCTCCAAGATACAAAGATGAAAAATATGGAGCAGAATAGCTGAAAGGAGGGGGTGGTGTTCTCAAGATCAAAAGGCCTTAGGGATCAATTCCCCACTCCAATCAATTCGTAAAATCCTTGAGAAATTGATTTCATCTCCAGCTTCCTCAGTCCATTTGTGTGCAAAATGGAGTACCTGGCTATAAACAATAAAAAGTGTTGTCAGAACACTAATAATATTTAAGACAGAGACAGGACTTTTCTTGAAACAAACCCATCCCTACACCACTACCCCCCTATAATCCCCAAACCCCAAATCCAGAGTATTTACGAACAGTGCCAACAGGTTTGATACTGGGCTTACGTGATCTAAATTAATGTTCCCACTTTGTGAAATTCAATAAATAAATAAATCCTTGACTAAATCTAGCACCTGAGCTTGCAACTAACCCTGTGAACATACATTTTAGAAAGAGTTACACACATTGACTTGATCAAATTTCAGGGGCATCAATTATGTATGGAGAATGCTCAGTGGTTGGATGTTTACTTTGGCATATTGCGTGACACCTAGTCCCATTCTGTATGAAATATCAATCCTTGCCTGTTAATTTCATAATGTCATCAGTAAACTCACCAAATGATTGGTTTGTCTGCAGAATATCATGGATGTGCTGTGGTTTGGGATGCCTCTTGGTGAGTCCGTTGATCGCCCCAGGTTGCATCATCAGCTCATACCAGAGGCTGTCCAGGTGGAGAGTGACTACCCAGAGGTATGTACAGACCCCTCATATTTTTTGTTTTTCATCTCTGATTACAAAATGGGTAGATAAGATGGTAAATACACGTTATAAAACTGCTTATGGAGTAAAACTTTATTGGAACAGATATAATAGGAATCTGATCACATTGGAAGATAAATTATACAAATTATTAATCCAGAATTTTTAGACATTAGTTCTTTGTTTGGGTAGTAAAGTTTAATGAACCAAACACAAGATAATAAAAATTTAATTGAAACATGTTGCGATTGGCAGGAAGTCTTGGTCATTTCAGTTTCTTTAACATGTCAACAAGGGTATTGATCTCATAAATAACATGATAGCCTTATTCAAAAATGGTCTGTCTGATTAGTCTGAATTAGACCATTTTTCAAAGGGCACTGAAGATATATTCATACTTCCAAAAATGTAGAAAGTGTCAAGCTGCTGGTGATCAGTGTTTGTATGACAAGACATACCTTGGGACAATACTCTATGGGTCATTAAGAAAGCTATCAGGATTTTTCAAGACCCTAGCCTAGAGCAACATACCATTATGGTAATGGTTCCCTGATGAGATTTTTTTTTTATCTGTTTCAGGCAGTAAAGAATGGATTACGAGGCAAAGGCCACACTTTTGAGCCTATGGCAGGGTGGTCTGTCGTCCAAGCAGCAGATGTTCTACAAAATGGCGTCGTAGGATCTGCAGATTTTCGCAAAGGCGGGAAGCCGAGTGGATATTAGTGCTTTCACTGTTATTTAATTATGTGTAAATATGCATTATTTGTCTTACAGCCAGTCAAAATGAGGCTTATGCTGCCAGACTATGAATTGATGCTGTATTAACTCTCAAAACATAAGGCGCCACAGGTCCAGCCTCCCACTGGTTGTGTGACCATCGTTACAAATAATGCCTGTTGCACGTGTTGTCTGCCAACCAATTGGCTGACACTGGGCTGCAAAATTGGACTGCCACACTCAATGGCTTATATATATGTTTTTGCCACATTCAAGCATAGTGAGTGGACAGTAGAATTAAGTCTGTTAAGCATCACAAGGATTAAGGGGTCAGATGGTAAATAGGACCTTTGTTATCAAATTTTTGTTAGTTGCAGAAATCAAAAGTACAATTTCGTCTGTACAAGAAATATACTGATTTTATGGGCAAATGGTAATTAGTAATTGTAGATAAATCTCAGGTTTGTGAGGTATATTAATATGACTTGTATAACCTTGTTCATTTTCTTGGAACTTTCACCATAATATGAGAGTGAGCCTTGCCGCTTCAAACAACTATAATTTCAGCCAGCTTAAAAAATGTTCACCTGATGACAGTACATTACATGTTTAAATGATACCAATAACATGATACAGCTAATAGTATAACTTTCAGCAAATCCTCTTTTTGACTAGCTGCAAAGTATGTTGAGAAAGTGATGGAGTGCAGCAGTTAGGAAGAAATATGTGGTTTGGGCCAACATAACGAGTTTTGTATGGTATTAGTGACATGACAACCAACAGACCAAGAGTACATTCCCTTTTTCAAATCCTCGTTACCATTACAAAGTGATGAACTATCAAGATTTTATTGAAACCTATTGAGCACTTTGGAACGAGAACAACGAAATGGCTGTGTCTGTGGGCTAAAGTGCATGAGAGTACTTACTGTTAAGCTTCTGTTTGAGAGGAGGTTAACTAATGTTTATGTACAGTGTCAGACAACTATGATTGGTATTTATGTCCAGCTTCTTTTGATCAAAAGTAAAAAAATCTGAGACTTGTTTATGGATCTGTTCATTTCAGAGTTGGCAATCATGCAAATGAGTAGGTTAGTATTTTTGTTTGTGTGAATATCCTATGCATTACAAAACTATTATCATCTTTTATAAAGCATTTAAATAAAGGTTGTGAATAGGTTGGGAAGCTTAATTTTCTGTATGCTTTGGAGTTGTGTTTAGATTCCCATTTCAAATATTTTTGCAGCAATCATTTCTTCGATTGTAGAAAGAGGATGGTGTGTTGTCAATATGCTATTGCTAATGTAATGACGCATTTCCTTTTATTTGTTTTAAACAAGACAGGAAATCATCTTTGCACCAAGGATCAGTATGATTAAATTACTGTCTTATGCCAAAGCATCTTACTAGGTATTATTTTTCTGACATGTTAGTATAAATGCTTACCTGATGAATGACAGGACAAGGAAATTCAGATGTGGTCTAAGAGTTTGGCGAGTCATTATTTTGGCATAGATACAATGTATACATTGATATGATAGATGAAATTGTACAAAGTAATTTTTTCCTTGAACCTGTTGTTGGCTCATTCCATGAATATACATGAATGTTGTGAGAGTTTGCCTTTAAGATATGTAAATTTAAGTTTTCATATCACCACATGTCATTTGCAACATGGTAGTCAGCATAAGCGTGTGAAGTTCCCAATTGCCAAATTTAGATTCAGTGTAAACTGACAAGAGTTACTCTATCAGCACCCAATTTCAAAACTCAAAACCCATTCTGGCATTTTCACAAGTGAATGCATGAGAAATTTATGACGTGATTTCAATTTTATATGTAAAGGATGTAAAGTGTGACCTGATTACAATTTTATATGTAAAGGGTGTAAATGAACAGAGCTTTGGATCTAAGGGTCATAATTTTGAGCTACAATTAATTCATTATAATTCAGATACCAGTTTATTTTAATATATATTGCAATAATTGAAATTAGAAAGCTCTGTACTTGATGCAGTGAATCCCCTCCAAACCAGAAAATAATTGGCATCATTTCTTGTAACACACATTAATTCACTGAAACGTGTAAACATCCTTCGTTGCACACTGCCTAAGAACTAACAGTGTGCTATGACATCACCTTTCTTGCACCTTGCTGAGTAGTTAAGAAACAACAAGATATCTTGCCATTCACCAAGCTAACTCCTCCGTTCTTTATGACACCAGTTGTTCTTGGAAATTGTATGGTTTAGTGTGATACCTCCATGTCATTTCAAACGTAGACAGGGTGAGTCAGCTGTTAATACCAGCTGAAGCAAACCCTCTAAATTGCAGTAGAACTGTGAAATGCAACATTAAGTATAGAGTTTCCAAAGTTATGAAATACTGGTTACGCGTAACAATGTGGATATATTCCTTTTACACTTGGAACAGCTGATTGCTGGCTGCCATGCTTGTTTCACTGTAAACACCTACATGCCCATGGGCTGTTGTTATCCTATTTTTATTACTGGTATTACTGTAAGTCTTTTGATTGCATTGTACAGTCAGTCAAGATTGAAATTCAGACCAATCTTAACAAATGAAATATGGAACACTGTAAGAAGTTAAATATTTATTGGAACATATATTATGATAACCATACAGTATGATGTTTTTAATCTCATGTATTGGGTAAAAATTTCGACATGGGTAAAGTTTGATCTTGGAGCTTAGGAGAAAAGCAGTGTAAGAGTGTGTTATGATAACAGTGATTTTTATCTGATCCCAAACAAGTTAATGGTCAATTTTGTGCCCTTGTCATTAACATTAGCTTTTAGCAAGGCCATAATTACCCCCACAAAGCCCCTCCAGATAGATTCTTTTCATTCCTTTAATATTAAACATTAACTTTAATACTGCTTGCTATCCAAAGGGTTGATGGCCTGACCAGTGGGGAAGAGGAAGGACAGTTTTGACTTAGAGTGTTTTACAGTATTCAGACATTCTCTCATAAGGTGCACTGTGCGCAGGCATTGCATATCATTGCATGGATGCATTCCCAAAGTAAAGTCCAATACACACATTGTCTGTTGTACTTAATCACAACGTCTGCTTATTTTTGCAACATTTTTTTTCTCATGCAAAGAGGAATATTGCATTCTCTCCTTTAGGGACTTGGGATAATTACAACACTCTCTGCTCATGACTTTTTCCATATTTCTGAATGGTTGCAATTATGCAGGGTTGACTGGGCTTGGATACTTCTTCTCCCAGGAGATGAAATGGGACCATTTGCTGTTAGTGATACTTAGTTCATGTAGTAAATGCAGAGGGTATTATTCCAGATGATGACTATCAAGCTGACCAGATTGTTGAAACAGTTCATTCACTATCATGAAAATCCAGTATTATCAGTGCATGTATGTGGTGTGAGCCTTATTTTTTTTATCCTGTTTCATCATTTGCCTGATACAATGAGATTGATCTATCCTTGTTCAACGCGTGTTCAGATGTGCATGTAAAATATTTTTCGCAAGCAAGCAGACATGAGGTTACTCACAGCGGAAATAAATCACATGTTAAAAATATTTGTGCAAATTGCTTTTTATGTCCCCAGAATATACACTTGCAAGAGGCGTCAAATGTCTTTTCACACTATAAATTATCAGGTTATGAAATGAAACACACAATGTGTTTTACTGGCAGACCCAAGCCAAATCCATCCCCCTACAAAATGTATTTTATTGTGATAAGAATCTCTATGGCAAAGTGAATTGTATATTTTAAAAGAGCATGAAAGCGCGAACTTGAAGAGGAAAATGAGCTGATGTGACAGAAACATCACATTGTGCATATATGACTATGGACAGGTTCAGAGTAATTGAGACGAAAGTGATTTTCCAATAAATGTACTTTCACCTTCTTCCCTTAACCCCTTTTCCCTTCATTCCCCAATCCTCCAAAGATCTGTAAAACAATTTCGTGAACTCTATCAAAGAACATAATTGCCGGTATCCGCAACGTTTACATAATCACGCTGAATTTCAAAATGAAATTTGTGATTATTGGAAATATTATGATCTGAGATCATGTCAGATCTTATTCTTCTTGTGATTATTGGCTTTTTATAAATATGTACAGATTTTCACCTTACATGTCATTCGTATAAATCAAAATTCATCTGATCTGATAAATTATCTGTTATGCTCATTGTTGGCCCAGGTTATCGGCAGTTTAACCGCTGTTAATTGTCCTGCTGAAGAGCTTGCTTCTTTACCATGACATGTCAGTGTGGCATTTTTTACTCATAGATGTTGCAGTTTTTTAGTTTAAGAATGACGTCATGCTGATCCAAAATGTTGTGCATTTTTTTTGTGTGTGTTTTTAAATATGATGAGAATTGCATGTTTTGTCAGTTGTTTTTTTTTTCCTCTTGTTAAATTTTTAATAACAGATGCAATGGGCTGTCTTTAATGTCAACTTTCATTTAATTAAAACATTTTCATGTAGTGACATGGTCAGTATTTCTGTGTAAAGGTCAGTGGATAATCTCAGTTCCTTGTTATTCAAACTTTCCATGTCCTAAGTTCATCATGTCTTGGATGGAGTCAACTGTATTACCAATCTAATTTTGACACCTGCAGGTTGTAATGTTGCTTCCAGACTGCTCACATATGACACACAGTGCTATTCCTTCCAGCATCATCACCGTCATATTTCTTGTCAAAACGGCTTAGCCTTTCACAACATTACCTTCATTACAGTGATAATCATTCTTGTTCCATTACTGCTGGCCATTCATCACCGGCTATGAATCCTCCAAAACTAGGCTCTTTCAATGCAAGTTTGTATCACAAACCAGGATTTACCCTTGCACTTAGTCTCATATCATGAATGACTTTACATACAAATAAAAGATGTACTTATATACACTCTGTGATTTTTCAAGTGTTTTTGTAACTTGGTGGAAGGCAGGTTTATGTTGTTCCCTATATGTTGTCCTGCTTTTTTAAAGTAAGACGGAGGCTGCTGTCTTAAGGCTTTGCTGAATCTCTAAAATCTCAGTAAAACATATACTATACCATATTATTCAAAGAAAAAATGTCTGTTGTGTCTGTCAAGATGATATAGATATAACTCTTCTGCATATTCCAGACGATGCACACCGTCATTTTAATTTTTATGCAAGCACTAAATTCTGCTACCAGTTATGCCCATGACAGCCATAAGCTTATGTCAAAACAAGGCTAGTATTCTAGTAATCAGTAGTACAAGGTCAGTAATCTCACCAGCATTATCCAGATGGAAGATAGCATGTCTGTGTGAATCATGCTTGACTTACCTGTCGAACTTAAACGTCAGTTCAAAACTAAATAATTCAATGTCTGACAGAAGTGTCTGGAGCTGCTGGGGCATATTTGACGTCATTATTTTTTCCCATAAATCTCTGCAGCTTGGGATATACTGCATGGACAAGGGTCAAATTCTGGTCACCAGAGCTGTAATAGGATTGGACTCTTTGTTTTCCTCTATGGGCTATATTAACATTTTGAGCTGCCCTCTGAACCCAAAGTTTTAGCCTTCACCCAGACCCATACCAGATTGAAGCTCATTATGTGGCCCAAATTTTAAGACTGACCCAACCCTAGCAAGCTCATTGAAATTTTGAGCTTGGTTGCTATTTGTAAACAGAGCCTACCTTTTTCACTGGTCAAAGCCAAACCCCTCCTCTTCCGCCTGAGCATACCCTTGACCTGGCAGTTCTAACCCAGGGCTAAATAGTGCCTGGCAAAATAGAGTAAAATGGACACACGGCATGCCAAAGTAAGGAAATGAATTATAATCCCTAAGTAGCAGGACCCAATAGTGAAAGTACAATTACAGGCCTGTAACCTTATGCATCATATTGCACAGATGTGCAATAACCTTGCGAAGCTCGTTCTTCATTTAGACTAGTTAGTTGTTTCAGAGCTTAACTCAGACAGAAAAGATAGATCTACTTGATAATAGAAAAATTATTTTTGACCTGCACAGTTACCTTTAAAGTATAGTATCTTATCTTTGAACACTAGGCTGTTGAGTCAACGTAAGAATAGTAAAACCCCTATAGCACAACTCCTGCCTAATCTGGCATCCAATTTGTCGATAAATCTGATTGTCCTGGTTTTTGGTGGGTTTTTTTTTTAATGGGAAGGGGAAGAGGGACGCGGAAAATGGTCTTAACCCGCTTCTTGAAGACGTTCTAATGATTTAGAATCTAATCGTTCTAATACGATCTAACGTTTGCCAAAATTTCATCTCTAGGATTTAAGGTCTGATAAAATCTACAAACTTCTAATTCTGTTAGAATTCTGTTGTAATTTTGCCATCTACTAGAATGAGGTATAATGAAAATTCCGTCTTCTGGAATACGGTATAATCAGTTTTTCACCCAATCCGGAATGCGTAATCAGTAATCGAAATTCCTTCATTCGGAATAAGGTCTAATGAAAATTTCATCTTCTGGAATAGGGCATAATTTCATGGCACACACGAAGTTACATTCTCTAAGCTTCCGTTTTATTCTGACCCTCTCCCCTTTACGCATCTCTCTCTCTCTCTCTCTCTCTCTCGCTCGCTCTCTCTCTCTCTCTCTCTCTCTCTCTCTCTCTCTCCGAATTTCTCTCTCTTTGACCGATGGATGGCTATTTATTTACAAAAGATGGGAAAGGACAGCATAATTAATATGGTTTTCCTCTTCCCTCTGACCTCCCCGACGCAGAATCACTTGATCCGCCACTGCACCATTCCATCGTAAACTCCAGTGGGTCAACATGATCGTGAAGGCAGAAAATCGAAAATAAGAAACAAAACCCGGTTGAGTGTTATACAAAGAGTTTAAATTCTCTTATAAGCTTATATAGACTATAATACAATACAAAAGGTTTATTTACAAGTTGATCTTACCAACATAATGGAATTCAAACATAAATCTTAAACAAATATGACATGAAGGTTGCATAGGTGCTGCATATTGAGACTCAGTCAAGCAACAACGATCATCACAGGAACTAAAAAATACATGCTCTATGGCCGTAAGCATAATCCTTGCGTTAGTTTTAACGCGATGCGGTGACCAGGAGGAAACTCCCAAAACAATAGCTGTGTTCACTGTAGTTAACGCCGTACGTTTAACTAACGAATGGATTGTGCATACGGCCACTGGTTCGCTTCCTCTACTAAAGCCCTTTATCAATCTCTCATTCCTTCCCTCTTCCCCCTCTATTTTTCCCTATCTTTCATTCGTCCTTTCTTTCTCGTTCCCTCGTTCATTCATGTCTTCTGCAGATCACCCATGTGCCTGTATCATTTTTCGCATACCCATTCTTGCTTCAGACCTAGACTATACACGTTCTGCATCACGACAAAATGATCACATCCATTTCACACTACTCCACAAACTAAATTCAACCACATTCTTCGAACCATCATCATAATTCTCTCTCTCTCTCTCTCTCTCTCTCTCTCTCTCTCTCTCTCTCTCTCTTCCGTCACACACATACTTCTTTCTTTCTCTCTCACTCTCTGTCCCTCCTTCCCTTACTCTTTCTTCTTCTATTTATATTCCTTACAATATTCTTACTTTTCGCCTGCTCTGACCTAATGCAGATTATCTACATACTCCTGCAATACATATTTGATAAACCTACATAATTTTTTTCTTAATTTTGCAGCACCATGACATTGAAAACATTTCTGCAATTTAAGAACGCTAAGCTGTATTATGTAATACATGTATTTTGACGAATACACATTTGGCAAGCTCAGGGACAGAGCAGGGGGGAACAAATTCTACTGCAGATTAAACCACATTCTTGGAAAACAAACCCTCTAAATAGAACGCACTTCGTCTGTGTCAACTAAGCAGACAAAATAGCAGATAAGACATGATGTTCAATAACAAAGACGTGTCTGTATAAGGAGGCCTATGATATATAAAGAGAATTACATTTGTTTCTAATCGGGAGAAATCGATCACAAAGGAAGTTCAATATTCTTCGCGCCTCAACGGCGCAATGTTCCATTTGTGATTGTTTTCTCAGAAATCAGGAAAGGCTGGGCGATATAGACTATGTATTCGTAAGCATTGATTTTTAAGCCAACTCCAAACTCCAATGATTTTTAAGCAGTTTACGAGAGAGGCACCAAGGACTATGATATAAGTGGCTGCTCCTTATTAGGTAATACCCGTGCAGTGCCGTGTAATGCTTAGCTCAGAAAAATAAACAAATTATAATTGAATTCTAAAAAATACAGAAGGTAAGCGACACCTTTATTCAATGCTTAGCTCTTGCCTTTCAGCTTCTGCGCTATGCTCAATATCACAGCCATTATGTTCCCTCGTCTCGTCGGTGTGCCGGTATGCTACACACATTAATCTAGTCACAATCCGTAACATTGTTCCTCTCGATTTGTGCAAGCTCATAATGCAATGCCGCTTGCGCTTTTACAAATAGATTTAGCGTATCAAAATAGATTTACTATGATTTGAAACGCAAGTAGTAACACCTCTATCTCGTACAACACATAGATTATATATAGAACAAGAGGAAAGCGAGCTACTATAGTCAAGATCATTAGGATAGGTTCATCTTGTGATCTGAAGAAATGGCGAGGAGGGGGAATGGGGACTGTTTGGGTCGTTTCAGGGACCACGAGCCGCCTCTGGTAATTTGGAGCTGATGGCGTCAAACCACGGGACTGGGGAGTGTGAGATACATGACGTATCGGCGAAGGGTAAATTTTAATACCCTCCAGAAAATCTGAAAGGGAAAAACTGTTGGCAATCATCCAACGTCAAACAATAAAGAAAAAAGTATGAATAGTACACTTGTATTAAAACGTCATAAATATTTATAATTTTTTTTTTGTCGAATACGGCGCTATAACCTTGATGGCCAATTAAGACGCCATAAATATTTGTAATTTTTATTTGTATCGATTACGACGCTCAAACTCGATCCCAGTAAAGTTGAGAGAAATGTCTGATTCCAGGAAATCCCATGTGTAGGCCTAATCCCGCCGGAAATTTTGTTATATAAGGCCCGTGCAAAAAGCATTATTACCAAACCACCTACCAGTACCAGCCAAACAGTTGCTGCAGATTCTAACTGAAGTTCCAAGTTCTAGCCATGTTCTCGGCTGCCTTGAATCTGATATTGCATTTGTGGGCTCAGATTAGAGATGATCTGCTGAGGCTATCGGACTGGGATGTGAGCCAAAGGTAATGGATACTTTTGTTTCTTGTTTTTTTGTCATAGTTATGAAATCTAAACGAAAAAGAGTTTTTATTTTAAATCATGAGGACAGGACAATTTAATATTTATTACGCTGAGATTGAGATAAATTTAGAATAATCTGTCAAGGTGCTATCTGGCTGGTTCTGGGGTTCTGGGAAAAAAATATTTGCTAATGATTTTGAAATAGACTCCGTCTACTGTCAGGACTTCTCTCAGAAGATAGGGGCTCACTCGATAGGGTATGGTTTGTCTTTCAGTCTACCAGCGGACTTTTCGGAGGTTTTGGTTTCCAGCTTCTGCGTACTCAACGCTGCGTCTGAGCAATTTTTTGTTTCAAATCTTTTGCCATCATTATTATGCTGTAGATTTGCGACAGACCACACTTAGTTATTATGCATGCAAGGGGATCTGGGTATCGCAAACTACAACTCCAGAAATCATTTTTTCAATTTCATCGCACAACTCGATTATTTTTCTGGGGAAAGTCCTGACTGTGAAGATTTAGACTGAAGTTGGAAAAAAAAAAATGTTCTTCTCAGGAAAACCCGATGAGTCACAATTTGATGATACTGGGGCATAAAGCAAAAGTGAAACTGATAGAAAGATCAGAGGGTAAAGCCTGTCTTTCTGTGAAAAGTGAGCTCAGTGTACGGGAAAAGGGAAAAGGCAAGTATCTGGGACTCTCCCAAGGTGAAGTATTGATTAGAGTAAGGCAGAGGGCTAGGGATGAATACTTTTGGGACCCTAACNATCCCATGATTTTGCCAGCGGGTGATGTTTAAAGAAGTGTAACAAAGAAGAATACATCGATATTGCTGTAAAACTAGCCTACAATATAAATAACTGGAGCCTGCCTGATTACTCGGCTCAGGAGATGTTTGTGGTGGTCACCATGAGGTGACCCATGTCGTCGCGCTTGCTAGTACGACAGGAACTTGAAGATGACGAAGAGACTAGGCCTGGGCATAATCCGGATAAAAGAACCGGTTAACCGGATACAGGTCAAAGAATCGCTGAATCGAAATATGACTCTAAGAATCGATTCACTAAAGCGACTCTTCCTGCCCGCTTCCGGGAATCATATTGAGACTCTGATTCTAGCTCTTATCGGGAAGTTGGTTTTAAAAATAGAATCAGTGAATCGAAGATTCTGTTTAGTTTAAATGAATCACTATTGTCTCATCAAGGGGAGACAACACGCTATGCTCGCACAGGCTAGTCTAGATTGGTTGTGACATGTAGCGATCGAGAGAGGAGGGATGAGCAGGGGCGTAGTGATCCAAAGGGAAAGCCCAGTGTGCCGTCGCGCTACTTTTCAAATTCTAGGCACGCGCACACGAAAAGAAATACAAACTGCACCAGAATCTTTCTTTCTGCTTTCTGCTCTTACCATGCTTACACTGTCAGCTTTCCTCTGAAATTCATCTCACTTTACTCCCTGCATTTTTGTCATTTCTATTCTCTGACGTTGATCATTTCCACTTGATACTGTTCCGTTATTCTTCCTCTCAGAAAAGTTTGAATTTCCCCGTTCATTAGTCTAAATATTCTGCATCTGTTATGTTCTTTCGTTTGTGCGTGTGAGTTTGTGCATTTGTGTTTCCCATTGACATGTAAATTAACTAATATATTAGAATTTAACTGCTTTTATGTCACATTTTTCATTTGAAAGCTGACATTGTCTTAATTAAAGTGGACTATTGCCTTGTGCACTGTATTATTTGTGATTTTTATCGAATTACTTGCCAACTTCTGCGCTGCCATTAAAATCTGTTCTGAACCTGCGGCATATATCGACATATTTGACATTTGGTGTTTGTTAAATAAGGTTATTTGCTATCTCTTCTCTGGTTGTAAGATATCAAATCCTGGAGTTTTATTGGTAAAAGAAAAAAAAAAACAGGGCAGGGGGGGCATTCTACCCATTTTACCCTATATTGCACGATTTTTTCCCAACAATTTACCTTGCGATTTTCCCCTACGTAGGAGAAAATGGTTAATCACAGAGCCATTTTATTCAAATATAATGTTAAGTCCCTAATGCAGAGAGATAGGCAGGGTAAAGTTGTTAAGGACTAAAGTGGACAGTTCAAGTTTTGTTTATCTCGTTGCATGACGCTGGCACGCTGTGTAAACCGGTGTAAAATTTAGTTTATCTCCTCCTTACCTGAAATTTCAAGGTCTAGTATTAGTTAATAATTATAAGTCTATATCGGCTGTAAGATTTAACAAGAGTATGCCCATTTCAGTGACCTGAGGTCAAAATAGCCTATCATCACAACGGTGAACAGGTCGATAGTCACTTTCCAAGATTCAGAAAATGGGAACCGGAGGTAAACTAGGAATATATTAATAGGATATTTTCACATGCCACATCGGATCTTTCCCAAGAACCGAAACACAATCTGGTGTGCACAATTTTTAATCTCCACCCTGCCTGAAATCGCATGGTGTAGTATTATAATAGTTATTAATTATAGGTCTATATCGGCTGTAAGATTGACAAGAGTACCGGTATGCCCATGTCAACGTCCTGAAGTCAAAATAGCCTATCACCACAACAGCTAACAGATCAATAGTCACTTCCCTAAATTCAGAAAATGGGAATCGGAAATTAACTAGGAATGTATTAATAGGGTATTTTTACACCCCACAGCGGATCTTTTCCAAGAACCGAAACACAATGTGAGTTAAGGGGAGATAATGAACCACTCAAAATTTGATTCAAAAGAATCGATAAATCGGATATGTGCAAACGAGTGCACTCGTTTATCCGGTTAATTCAGAACTGATTCTTTGCCCAAGCCTAGAAGAGACTTGTTGTAGACTGATGACTGAAGATTGACGCAGAAACACTGATGCATCACAGCACCACAGCCTATTTATAGGACGCGCCGTGCTGTCAAGTGAGTGACCCCAGTTCTTGGGGAACGCCGTTCGGGTCTCCCACTGCCTCACTTCCGTTCAACAGAGGTATCCGCACGGCATCACCACACTCCTCCCCGATTTATTGAAGAGGCTGCTGGCTGATCCCGGGGATTTGGCTGTGATGAAGAACTTCACAAGGGTCAGGACTGGAATGACTTGGCTGTGGTGGGGGGGTGGGGGGTGGCAGGGATTGGAGTTCCAGGAGCTCAGATGGGACGAGGGGACGAGGCTCTCCACAAAGGTCAGAGGTAATGGTGACGTATGACAAAGGGATATGAGAGGTGGCAACAGCAAATGGATTAGACAACCCCAGGGCGACAAGGAACAAACTCCCTCACAGGGATTACCATTAAATCAATATCTGACCTGGGTGGCACATACACAGGGAGACTCGTTTAATGACAGTGAAAAAAGCTTGAGACCTACCAGAGTTCCCTACCTAGTCCTGCATGTGAAAACAGTACGACACCTACCACTTAAGAGAGTTGATCATAATGGCCTACTCCTAACTTTGGACAAGAATCAATAGACTCAGGTGGCATGAAGAAGCCGCCTAAAACTGAACCTAGAATTAGAATGGATGTCCTTACCGGAAGAACTGATGAAGAACTCCTTCAACCCAATACACCCACTTTGGTGTGAAGCCAGCGACTGTGTCGGAATTCCTCAGAACCCCGAACAATCGAATGGCCATTTATCAGTTATGTTAACTACACCCTCCCCCCCGCTTGTTGTGAAACTACGGTGTAAATAACTGGAGTCTACCTGATTACTCGGCTCAGGAGAAGTTTTGGTGGTCACCACACGAAAGGTGAGCAATGTCGTTGCGTTTGACAGTAAGTACGAAAGGAACTCGGAGGTAACGAAAAGACTTGTTGTAGATTGATGACTAAACATTGACGTCTGGAAACAATGACACATCACAGCCTTTTTATAGGCACGCGCCGTGCTGTCAAGTGGATCACCTTCAGTGACGTCATTCGGGTCTCCCTTTGCCTCACCTCTGTTCAGTAGAGGTATGCGCACGGCACCACAACATAATCATACGCATGCAAGATCTTCCATAAACCCCTCCCTACCCCTTCCTCATGCATATTGCGCTGTGGAAGGACTCTCGAACGCGCTTTATATATATGTTTACTGCCACTCATGTCACGGTGGGTATTTGAAACAGGGACCCCCGTCTCGATAAACTTAAGGTTCATGGTTCAAGGTAGGGTATATGGCAGAGTTAAGGCATCAGGGTGAAAGTTAGTTCTAGTGTTAGTTTATATAAGAGGATGCGCACTTGTAAATCTTCTCTGGCTTTTAAGTTAAAGATGGAGAAAAGGTGTCAAGAAAATTCAGTGGCATTTTCAAGAATAATTTATAGACTGTCCCCTACAACGTCAACTGGGTTATGCAACCCTCGACAAAACACACTGATTTTTCGCCGAAGGCCCACCTTTACTAATGATCTATTTTTGGATGGCATGCCCAGGAAAGTAGTCGAAAGGCGTGTTTCCGAGAAACTCCTTGTGGAATCGAGAACTGAAGTTTCGAATCTAGTTTTTCCGAATGTGTAATTTGCATACCAAGCGCTGTTTCCAGTTGTAGTTGTTGTTGTTGTTGTTGTCACCATTGCGGTTGTCATAATGGGGAAAGTTGACCTCATCATCTTCTGTGTTAACTGTCTTTTGACTGGGCAACCCGCGCACAGTGACCAGCAGCTGCAATATGCGGACGTTGGGGTAGGTCATTCGTTGGAGCGAAGACAGACTGTTTGTTGTTGTTGTTGCTGTTGCTCTTGTTGTTGTTGTTGTTGTTGTTGTAGTCGTTATTATTGTTGTCGTTGATATTGTTTTGCACTTCAGCTTTCAGTAAGCACAGGCGTAAACTTTGTTTGGAAGGAATTCGGGGAAAGATAGGGCGATGTAGGCCTTAGGTATTGAATTATCGACCTTTTCTATCTCACAGCCGATAATGCGCAAAAATATTGAACTAGACTAGCTGCGCTACATTTGTATTGGGAAGCAGAAAAAGGAAGAAGAAATGGATAGCCCACCCATTATCAGTCCGCTTCTCATTAAAATTTGGACATTTAGTCGGTGGGGGATGGGGAAGGATAATCAGGAAAGGGCTGGTCTTTCTTTCTCGTTCCCGATTTTTTTTTCTTCTCTTTTAAAAGAAGGTGACTGTATTTCAAACTGGCGTCGGAGGTGGAGGTAGAGGTGGATGATGTGGGATGCCGATATCCCTATGATTATGTTTTTGCTTGGTATTTACTAGCTGTAATATTAGTCATTTAGCGGTCTTAAACGGCTCTTATGATATAATAATAATAATTGTCCTATTCGGAGACAGGTCTAGATGTTTCCAGAATATCCAGGGCATTTTGGGCAGGACGCTGCACTCCATGGAGGCTATGCCCTTTGCAGGACATAGTAGTTGTTGTTGTTGTTGCTGCTGCTGTTATTGTTGTTGCTGTTGTTGTTGTTGTTGTTGTTGTTGTTGTCGTTTGCTGACTTTGGTCCGCCTTCTGCATATAGGCCTTGTGTTAGAATACTTATCTGCCTAACTGATGGAAGTTGTGTAAATTGCTTGTATTTATAATTAGACTATAGGTCTAACATCCTATGGTGGTGACAGAAGTCAGTACAAAGCCAGCTGGTTAGTTCCGTAAAAAGCTACCATCATTCATTGTTTTTTATTTTGTTCAAGGTTATATGAATTAGGGAAGACATTCCCCCACCCTCCCTCCTTGTCATATATTTAAGGGGAAATTTGTAACTTTTTAAAGGGATTGTAGATTTTCTCTAGTAAAGCAAACTTTGAGATGCAGGAGAGGAGAGGAATTAGACTCGCTTCCAGTGTATTCTCCGAGGGAGAGTTTGAAATTTAAGAGACGAATCGTGCAATTGTGTGGTCTTGAGAAAACCCTGAATCATTATATAATATTTTTAGTGCAGTATTTTTATTTTGGATCGCTCACTTTTTGTCTATCAGGTCGGACACCTGGCCAAATGTAATCACACTCCTCGCCGGCGTAGTGAGTATCGGCATCGCCCTAGCAGTCGGATTTGAAAAGCGCGAGAAAAGTGCACACGAAAGTGGTGGACAAGAAAACATCGCCTGCAAGTCGGCTACTGAGACGTACAAGCACGCGGCTGTGGTAACAGACTCCGAACAAGCTTCGGATATAGGATGGTAAGTTGATATGACGCTACGATACAGTCTGTTCTGTTCGATTATCTTCTATTTCATCGCAGGTTTCCGTCATCTACACTTTCCAGTAAAATGTTCTCTAGTATCTTCTCACTTAGTATTGTCTATGCAAAATGTCACCCGATAATTCCCTGCTAGTATGGCATCGGGGCATAAACTGAGAAAAGCTTACGCCCGTATTCCAAACCACCAATGATTGCCACTTACCGAGAACATGCAATTAAATAGAACTAGAACTAGACTAGAACTGAAAGCTTCAACGTGAAATCTTTAGGCGGAATTTTTCCATGCCACATTCACCTGATGTTTATCGCTGCTTGAAAAGTGTATGTGATATTGGTACACTTGTTAATAATGTTAATTCTCCTGTAAAATGGCTGGTTGCGAAGGTGGATCTTAAAATAATATGTTAGATTTTATTTTTTTTATATAGGCTGCATATTCCTCTCCAGCATCCAATCAAATGTAAAGATTAGGTTATTGATATAAAGCTGCAAATGTTGGAATAGAGTGTCTGCACGCATGTGTTACAACGTGCGAAGAGATTTTTCAAGATTAGGTTCATGGCCTATTGCACTCTCGGAATGAATCGATATAACAGAACGAATGCAGATTTATGCTCAAAGTATTATTTTGAGATAAACAGGAAACATTAATGATAAGAAGATAAATTGGTTACAGTTACAATAGTGCAACCCAACCCCTTTCTCTAGTAGTTTACCTTTAAGTCGAACGTATCAAAGAATTAACCACCTTTATGACGTATTCACCGGAAGTTCTGAACACGCAGGTGGGTTAACTTGTGTCTATTCTTTGGGAAAAAAAAATGAGCCCACTAGGTCTATCGAGGAATAATCATCATCGAGCATTAAAGATACGCAAAGGAATCGATCATTTTTCAAAGGAAAAACTCTTTAAATCGTGCAGCCTATATTATTATTTTTGAAATATTGTAGATGATGGTCATACAGACGTTGCTAATGCTCATGACACGATTTGTCCGTTGGATTACTACGATACAACCTTCGATGTGTACAGACGTAATCTACTTATAAAACTACCATGAGTATATTATTATTATTATATATGGTGGTTAAGTAGACATAGTAGTCTATCAAATCAAATATGGACTCTTATGTGATTTTTTTCTCCTTGGTTTTTATTTTCAGGGACATAATGGACAAGGGAGGTAACGCTGTGGATGCCGCTATAGCTGCCCTCTTCGCGACAGGATTGTTAAGCGCTCACAGTGCAGGTATCGGCGGAGGATCTTTATACGTTATATATGACAAGTGAGTACTCAGCTTTCTCTCTTTCCCTGCCTGCCTCCCTCCCTCCCTTTCTCTCTCTCTCTCTCTCTCTCTCACACACACACACACACACGCACACACACAAACACACTTACACAAATACACACACACACGTATACAAATAACCACATATACGCACGAACACAGACAGACAGACAGACAGACAGACAGACACACACACACACACACACACACACACTCACACACACACACACACACACACAAAGTGTGAGGAAAAAAACAGAAGCTTCGAACCATTTTCATACCTCTAACATAATCAAATCACAGGTAGTAGGGTTTGTTTAACTGAATCCAGGCATTGCTTTTGATATTATTTTATCATAACGCCAGTACACTGGTATACCTCAGAAACCCACATCAAACCTGATTGTGGCCAGCATCACATCCACATTTCAAACATCTAACATGTAAGTTGGATTTACTTTAATTGATTTGAAGTACATTACATACTGACCTCTTATTGATCCTATGTAATAGATGCATGTTTTGATGTCCTTTCGTTGTTTACGCATAGAGCAAGTCTTGGGCTTTAGGAGATTGAAACTCCCACCATGGAAAAGTTTTTTGTTTGTTTTGTTTTGTTTTATTTTTGTTTCTTTTTTAGTTTGAAATTTTACTCACCTCAAGTTGTTCAACTGCTGCTGATAACCTCTTCCACTACGTCATCTAGGACGTCGTGGATGGTCCAATAAAGCACAGATTTAGGTATTCTTGCAAGTTTACTTAAATGATTGTCTCAGGGACAAAGGTTGGTTTGCAGTGGACAGCCGTGAGACGGCACCAGGTGCCGCATCAAAGAACATGTTTGCTGCACAGGAAATCAGAAGCAACTCTCAATTAATTTGAAGTACTACATTACATATTGATTCTTATTGATCCTGACTAAAGGATGCAATTTTGATGTCATTTGGTCGGTTATACACATGAAAATGACCATAAAATAAAGACTTGCTTTGGAAAATAGAGGCGTGGAGTTTTTGGTGTTGTTTTTTTTTAAATTTTACTCACTTTAAGGTGTTCATTGCTTCTGTAACTTCTTTACTCTATGGCATATATGACATCAGGATTGGTCCAGTCTTCAGGGCTGATCAAAAAAAGTATAGAAAGTATAGCCCTCCTACCTCCTCTTTCTCCCCCTCCCCCCCCCCCCCCNTCCTCTTCCCGTGCTGGGAAGGTATCGATTCCAGATACTCGACACCGAGTACTTTTTGAGATAATGGAATAATTGATTCTTAGAGGAGAGAGAGACAGAGAGAGAGAGAGAGAGAGAGAGAGAGAGAGAGAGAGAGAGAGAGAGAGAGAGAGAGAGAGAGAGA
>JAWQUT010000192.1:1099534-1125084 GCA_033807755.1 Ellobium chinense
CTAAACCTTCAAACGACATTCACAAAAAAGGGCATCGCCCTCTCTGGGGCAATCGGTTATGAAGTTTATATGCTTACTACTTCTTTCTTCGTCTCGTTGTTCAGCACAACAAGAGACATCACTCCAGAAAATCCCAGGCAATGGCGTTTAACTCAGTAACCTCTCGCCGGCCCACAAAGAGTTAAGTGAAAGTAAAATACCTCCGCTACCATAGAGTTTACTTGGCATCAGTTGCATTATGCATAATCCATACATTAATTAACACTACTAATGTTTTGGGAGTTTCCCGTGGTTACCGCAGTGCGTTAACTAAAGTAAGAATTTTGCATATGGCTACAGACCTCATTAGAGGTCAGGTTTGTCAGAGACACTTTCACTGATCTCGCTGATGTTTTCTGCAATCAAGCCCAGTTAAATTTTGTTTTTAATCAATGGTTACAAATTCCGTACCTCCCCCCTCCCCCTCTCCTCATCCCTCCCCCCTCCTCATCCCTCTCATCCTCACAGCGTAGTAAGTTTAGCTGAGCTAACGAACCTCCGGTCTCAGTTACACAGACCAATTACTCATGTGAATAAATGATCTGGTGATTGCATCAATCACAAATATTCTGGCAGACTATCTTGAATCATGAAGATTCAAGCCATTGAAATTTTTTCCAACTTTCATGCTTTGAATTTTCCAAAAGATGATTGCACAAACTGTTGAAATGACACACATCGGATCATTTTTGTTTTAACGGTTATTGCCATATCCTTACATTTGAACTCGTTTATGAAGATTATATTTATAAGTGAAAGTAAAAAACTTAATACAAAACTGTTTATATTCAAAACTTAGTACAAATCATTTCAAAAGAACACGCTGAAATTTTTCTATATTATTATGATTTATTCTACTCCTTACAGAATGCAACTAGTCTACCGTTAGGAGAGAGATGAATAAAGAGAGAGTGTCCCCAGATTTTGTTCAAGGACTTTCCAAAGGTGTTTTTTTCTTTCCCTGACCCTGACTTAAGCACCAACCCAGATATTTACAGTTGGAGAGACTATATGAAATTGACAAAGAACATTTGTAAACTGAGGTGATGATATATGAACACATATCAACCGTTTTGCTCTCCCGTGCAGGTGGACTGGCTATTGGAGTGCCCGGAGAAGTTAAAGGTCTCTATGAGGTGTGGAAGAAGTTTGGGAGTGGGAAGGTACTCTGGGAAAATCTGGTCATGCCCAGTGTGAAGCTATGTGAAGAAGGTGTACCACTCACAAATGCTGTCTTCAAAGCACTGGACAAACTTCGGGAGGAGGAAAAAAAACGATTTTCGTAAGTTTTGTCTGTTTCTTTACGTGTAAATAATGACGATAAGTCATTTAAGAAGAAGTTAAATGATATTTAGATCTCTTAAGTATTTTTTTAATGTGTGCATTTGAGAATTAGGGCCGGAACCCTGATTACGTCACTAATGCACTTTGTTCTTATGTCTTTATCATAACTGATTGAGAAGGAGTGCTAAATAAATAAATAGGAAAGTATCTTACTCGGGGAGCGAGGCAACAGAAGATCTAACAAGTGTTTCGGACCTTTGACTTCTTGACACTCTAAAGTGGTTGGGCCACACTTGGATCATGACTCCCAAGTGTCCTTCTATTGATTTTTTTCCCGCCTCGGGAGGGATTTGAACCCGCAACCTCCAGTTTCTTAATTCTTTGCTTAACTCCAGTTTCTTAATTCCTTGCTTCATATCATCTCTGCCACCATGAAGCCATAGCAGAAGCTGCATTTTAGGTATATTATGGACTAGCATTAACTGAGAGTTTGGAGAAAAGATTTCCTATTGTTTACTTTTGAAATTCTTCGTACTTTGTAACAAAGGGCTGTCCTCTATGAGCATAAGTACAACAACGTAATGCTGAATAAATCAGGGAGATTTAATATAACTATTTGTCTAATTTAGGAAGTGCACGGAGCAAAAATAGAAACATATTATTATGTTTCCGATTTGCAAAGCAATGACAGGCATCCTGAGTGAGCGATTCTCTGACACATAGAAGGTACAGTATATCATTAGATAGAGCTGACATTTAAGATGAACTCATCAAAATAATGATTCTTTTCATATGAAATGACTGGTTGTTACTTTTGCTTCAGGGAGTACTTTGACGTGAATCACAACAGAAAGCCTGTGGGAAGCCTCATCAAGCTGCCCACACTTGCACAAACATTCCGTAAAATTGCTAAAGAGCCATTGTCTTTCTACGAAGGCAGTTTGGCCCAAGACATTGTTGCTGATATTCAAGAAGCTGGTAGGTTTACGACAATGACAAGAAAAAGAAAAGACTTGATAAAATGTTCACAAAGACTATTTGTTTTTTTCTTTTTGTGGCATTCACATCTTCTAGATCTAGATATTTCTTACGCAGTAGAGTGCAGGCGTGTGCCCTGTTGTCCTTAGAAAGGAAGCAGCAGGAGTGTGCTGTATAATCTCAGGTATTGAGGATTGAGGACCAGATGTGGGGTGATAACACAAAAATTCAAGAGGCAGGAGGCAGCAATGATAACAATGAGCATTAGCTGGAGTGAAGATGAAGGGGACCTCTCCGTGGCACATGGGTGGTCAAGAAGTGCGGAGATCTTGAATTGCTCTCTTGTAAGATTTTCCCATCTCTATCTCAACAGTAATGCCCGGAGGGGTATGAAGCACAATATTTGACTCTTCATTTCAGGAATTGCTGGAAATATGATAGGTTTCACATATATCGTCACACTCATTCCACATTAGCATAAATCACTTTTTGAGGTCTTGAGAAAGTTAACATACTAAACTTGTTGAGCAAGTCAAAGTTATGAAACAGACATGTAGTTTAGCTTAAAAGTTTGGAATAAAACGAAATATATTTTTATCTTTAAATAATTAAAGAGATGAATGGGAGACCATGCCAAAAAAAATAACAAAAAACAAAAACTCAGACAAATGGGTAATGAGCATGATGTTGTTTCGCAGAACAAACTGTGGTATGTTGTACAGAACTCTACTGTAGCTTGGCTTCAGGGTGAAAATGTGTATTGGACACTGAATTTGAGGCTGATTACAAGTATTATAACTAAATTTCGTTATGCTGTCTTGGTCATTGCTTGTCAGTGCCAACAATTTTGAAATGTGCATGGATCTGAAACTCTAATGTGATGAGGATAATATGGTATTCTTTTTTTAAGTTTTTAACATACATCGCAGAGATATAGACTACTGTTAGGTTTTTATTGGTTTGAGTGACAGACTCTAAGCGAATCAGTAACACGTTTGGTTCCTTATCTGATTTATTGTAAACACTGTCACGATGCATTTAAAATGCCTTGTTATTGATGAGCGTGTGCTTTGTCCCACAAGGCTCACCTTTTAAAGCATTTTACTGACAACTTCCAGCTGTGCTGAGACAAAAAAAGTTTTTTACACTGTTCATTCCAACATTTTAGTTGGGCTCCATTGCAGCAGCAGCAATTGGAAGGGAAGTTAGGATGGACTTTGAGGAAGAAATCTCTAGAAGAACATCATGATAGTGCAAAAAGGAAGGTCTAGAACAGGGGCGTCTGCTTTCAAGAAATTTGAAATTCGCATTTCTCAGAGGGTCTCTGAGAATACAGTATATACCGTCTGCCATTTAAAGGTCCGTCTATAAAACTGCCCAGTTTTAACTGGGTTGCCCGTTATGTGTCAAAATTTTCAGGGATCTTTTCCTCAGTGAATTTGTTTATATACAGACCGGAGAAAAAAATCAATTCATAGGAAAGCTGCACTGTTCTCCAGACCATATTAAACAATATGATACACTGTTATTCGAGTTTTTAAATAAAGTCTTGCAGGTCTATGTCAGCATGATGTAATGCCTCTGCCTGCCCTAGACTACACCAACCTGTTACAGTTTGCAAAGTCCCAAAGCCTAGTCTACACCTACTGCGCACATGGCGGCCATAAGCTTATGTCAGTACGTTCTAGGCGTGCGACCAAGCTGTTTAGTCAGAGCTCTGCAGACGGGTGATAAAATGCCAGTACGAATATTTTAATTCCACTGTAGGCAGCAGATGTGTCAACAAATTATAGGGAGGCGATAAAAATGCATAATACTTTACTCTGCTTACACCGTCAAACTTCAATTTTAAATTTGGTTAACCACAACTTTAATTGAAAGCTAAACAATATATGGTCTGAAAGAAAAGTCTGTAACTGCTAGAACTTAGGGGATGCCATCGTTTTTTCCATAAGAATCTGCTGCTCGGACAAGAACTCTTGCCGCAAGAGATCTCAGAGAGATAAAGTACTGTATTGAAAACAGAAAATTATTTTTGTCATGTATATCCACCTTTAGACAAATGTGGAGATTTCAGAATATCACTGAAAGTGGGTTAGTGCACGGCCTTGAAGGGTGATCCTTGTTGCAGGTGGGATCATAACTGTTGAGGACCTGAAGAAGTACGACGTCAAGTGGAGAAAACCGTCCGAAATGATGCTGCCGGATGATGTGATTGTATACTCAAT
Source organism: Ellobium chinense (assembly GCA_033807755.1). Lineage (NCBI taxonomy): Eukaryota > Metazoa > Mollusca > Gastropoda > Ellobiida > Ellobiidae > Ellobium > Ellobium chinense. The sequence continues at coordinate 1,104,064 of JAWQUT010000192.1, forward strand.
GCCGCCTCCAGGAAGTGGACCAGTCCTCAGCTACATACTCAACATTCTTTGTGGTAGGTTTCCTCTGATATGGTTAAAACATTATAACAAGTCCTCTGGTTCAGCTGGCTACCATGATAGCATGATCTGTTGCTTCCGTTTTGTTACGGCCTTGTTACTGGAGCAGATTACCAAGGGTCGTGAATGGTGTGCTCTAGCATATCTAATTGGAACGGTAGTAGTGTTTTCAGGATTTTACTGTACTTTGTTCTTTTTAACATTCAACGCATTTATTGTAGATGGCATTTTTTTTTTTAAAGTGGGAACAACAGCCTTCAATTTCAGGGTTTGTAGAGAGTCTGGAAAGTCAGGAACATAAAAAAATCTGAATTTTTTACTTTCAGAAGTCTGGAAAATCAGGTTTTTGTAGGGGTTATGTCTGGAAAATGGTTGGAATTCAGTTCAAGTCTACACATGTAGAAAGTCCAAAGGCTACATTTCTGAGCAAGAAATGGGAAGTATAATGGTCAGATCCGAGCTGCGCTTGTTTGGTCTTCTCTGATCCTACTTTAAGTTCGAAAGGGGCCATCCCTCGGACAGCGGAAGTTATTCTCAATAGGCAAGCAAGATGGCTGCGACCAATGAGGAAGCGATAGGAGACATGCACTGACGCGAAACGAGTGGTCTTTGCCTTACTTATATCTCTGCCTCATTCATTAGCATTCAGATCACCGCTGATTCTTGTCACATCCTCCTCCAACACAAGGAGGATCCCTCAGAGAGGACATGTAACAGGAAGTTAATTTGTGCCAAAGGCAAATTTGAAACCACAATATTTAATGCCGCCTTTGTGTGAACTTCTGATCAAGGTTGCCAGGATTTTCTCGTGCGGAGCCAAATCGCATATGAAAAAAAGCTTAAAATAGAGCCACACTATGTCTGCGCAAGATAAGCGCAAATACTTTTTGTACAGGAAAATCAAATTTGACCTGAAATCTGTTGGAGCCAAAAAGGAGCCAAAGAGCCAGTCAGTTATTTGGGAACCAAGGGCTTTAAAGAGAGCCAAAAATCCGAAAGAGCCAAGGCAAGAATGGCAACGCTTAGATTCCAACTTGTACATTGTCTAACTCCAACTAACGTATAAGCTCCACCCACAAAACGTCTAGACTCCGCTCATTGGCTGTCTGAGACTAGCTAGACGATTATGAAGGGAACAAAAACGAACCCCTGCGAATAGGCGGAAGTATATTTTTCTTGATAACTTTATTCTGGTTTATCATGTCTGGAAAATTGCAATTGAGATCTGGAATCTCAGATTTCATATTATGTATGAACCTACATACAGTTTTCTTTACATGCTCCATTCCAGTTGCGACTGGGACAAATACTGGAAAACATTTGTCTCACAAGACATTCATTATGAAAATTATTGACTGTCCACCATGCTTGGTAGACTTACTCTATGTTAATAAGTTACCATGTCTGTTTCGGGATGAGCAGACTTAACCTTTTGTTACTTCATATATTTCAAGTGCTCTTGTCACTAAATTACCATGAGCTCGTTATCCTGTATGTTGGCTTTTTATAGCTTGGATCTTATGACCCTTCAGCTTAACTATGGCAATACTGCACTCCTGTTTGTAGGAATAATTAATTACAAAGGAAATCAGGTGTAAGAGTAGGAAGGACACTACACGTGAATGCTAACTTCCGGACATACATGTACATAACCCTGCTCAGGCAAAACAAAAATATGTCATGGGTGGCAAGGAGTTAGGATGGATTTACCTACTTTTGTTACCTCATGTAATGTGTTGGTTTTTTTTTACATCCTATTTGGATTAGTGCTATTCAGGAAATCGTAAAGTGGATGAAACTCGCCAGCCTTTGATGCAGCTTGAAATTCCAACAGATCAGTCTAGTAAGTGAACGGAAGGTTTGCATGGTTAATGAAAGACTAAACAGTGTAAAGTTGTATAGTCTAGATAGTTTGATCTCCTTTCTTAAGAAAAAAAAAAAGAGGCCTGGCATTGACTGCACAAGGAGTCACAGACTCAGTAGTGTGGTAATGTAATAATAATAAGAAGAAGAAAAAGAAGAAGAAGAGGAATTTTCTGGAGCGAATACATATAGCATTATGAAAATGTAAATGCGAGCGGGTCAGAGCGAAACTATTCAGTGAAAACCATTGACTGGGAATTTCGGAGTGCCATCCCTTGCTGAGCTGACCACAAGATGAAAGTAGGAGCTAGTAAGACGAACTTTAAACTGCTAGTCCCAGTGAGGCTGACATCCTTTTTGTGGCATCGGTTGTTTGAAGAATCAGCAAACTGTGAAGTGAAGAGAGCCAGCACCTTTTTTTTCGCCTCACCACGAAATGCACCTTGCTTGGCTTGCATGGGAACGTCGACCGGGAGTTCTCAGGCACGAGGAGGTCACACCCCGCCTCACCCTCACTCCCGACTTTTCCACTAATATTACACAAACATTTGTCAACATTTTGTTGCTGCACTTCAACAGGCTACAACTTCAGCTCTGAGAGCGTGGCTACCGATGAAGACTCAATTCTAACTTACCACCGAATCACTGAGGCCATGAAGTTTGCATTTGCGAAAAGGACTGAGTTGGGGGATGAGAACTTCAATGCCAATGTCACAACTGTAAGCTGTTGAATTCGTTTGTGTATGTGCAATCTTTTAAATGACCAGGCTGGATTTCTGCAAGAAATTTCAAAAGAGCTGAGCAGAATTCTCAGAACTGGCCTGCACTAGTGAGCTTGTGCATTGCCACATTGTCATTTCAGTTTACAAGTGTTAATGTCCACTTGGCAAACTCTCAGGATGTTAAACTTCTGTCAAAATATAACTCATTGGGGCCAATGTGTCAGAAGACAACACCGAGCATGCTACTGCTAAACATCTGTATCTAAATTTTCAGCTATAATGTGTAACCATAGCAGCTGCACATTTGAAATTTGCAGCATCAGCAGACTATTCATTTGCTAATGTGTACCAGATTTCAACTAAAGTTATTAAACTTTGAAATTAGGTGAACCTTTATTTTGGCCCACCCTACAAATAATAGAACTCGGGACTGGAGTTCTGCGACAAGTAGGCCGGGAGTTTAGGAATGTAAGATTCAAGATTGTGTGACACGGTTGTATATGTCTTGTAGCCAGTCAAAATGAGGTTTATGTTGCTAGATTTGGGATTTTGATATCAGGCTCTGAAGGTCAGCTGGTATCAGACTGTTGTTTGTTGCAGACATCGAGAGTAAAATCATTTTTTGAGGCTTATTGGATAAATAGTGTACATGTAGTACAAAATTGCTTTTCGATCATCATTTTCTTAAAATCTTTTTCTCAGGAGCATGGGATAGCACTCCCCCATGCCCACCACATCTCCCTACCCCAACTCCTACAAACAGCTATATCTCAGGCCAGAATAATGTTAGGCCATTTTTTTTTCATTTAACGAAACTTTCATGTCATGTTAAGAACTTCATTTAGCCAAAAAGCAACGTACACCTCGCTTTGATTAGCCCCAAGATTGCACTTAAGTAGTAAGATGAAGAGAGAGGAAGCTTTTTTTTTTTTGTTGATGCTATTATATAGATATGGCCTAATTCATGAAAGCTGTTATTTTCCTCTCAATCTCTGAAGGATATTGCAAATATGACATCACTGGCTTATGGTGAAGCCACCAGAGCAAAAATCGACGACAGCACAACCCATGAGACAGCCTACTACAACCCAACATTCGCCATGAGCAATGATCAAGGCACAGCTCACATCTCAGTCATTGATGCCGCGGGCAATGCAGTATCGGTGACCAGTACAATCAACACGTAGTGAGTTACACTACTCTCACTGAAGTAGACGTGTTTAACAAATGGCTTAACAAATAACCTTTTCTAGAAGTGACTTCATTTATTGTAACTTCATAGGAGCATGGAGAATTTATACATTTAAAGGGAGGATATAATGTGGCTTTGATGCGTGTTTTATTCAAAATATTACAATTTAATTGATAGTGGGCTCACTCACTGAATCATTACCTGAGAATTTCTGGAGCGGCATATCTTGCTTTACTGAACAAGAGATGAAAGGAGCTAGTAATTTTGTTTTTGTGATACTGGTTTAAGTATTAAGAAACTGAAGAGAGCCAACTCCATTTCTTGCCTCACTAAGAACTGTGCCTTGTCCGGGCTGGCTGTGATCGTCGACCAGCATGTGCTGAGGGAAAATCATAATCAAGTAGGTTACATTGAAGCTGGGCAATTATAGTGATTGTAGCTACTGTTTGTATGTTTCCCCTTTTTTCCTCTGGACCTCTGCAAGGTTCTGTGGATGAGGTTCAGTATCTGCTCTAATGATGGGCAGCAAGTAGTGCATTGAATCATAAACTGTATGGTTTGCTGCTCTCTGAAACTGATTGTTATAATGAAATATCCCATTACTTTACATGCAACTGAAACTTCTGAACTTCACGGATTTGTGAAAATTGTTTTATTCATGTGAACCCTCTGACAGTTTCTTTTGAATTAAGTAATGTGTTTTTGGTTAACTGTGTGCTTGACTGCAGTGCATATATGATGCATTATATTATTTTCATACCATTAATTTAGCTTTGGAAGCCAAGTGAAAGGCAAGCGTACAGGCATCGTTTTCAACAACCAGATGGACGACTTCTCCACACCCAACACAACCAACTATTTCAAGTTGCCTGCATCACCTGCCAATTTCATCACGCCCGGCAAACGACCCATGTCCTCCATGTGCCCAACGATTGTCTGGGATGAGAGGAAGCGGAAAGTGAGATTGGTCACGGGGGCATCTGGAGGAAGCATGATCATCTCAGCGATTGCCCTGGTCAGTTGCATTTGAAAATACATAAATAGTCTAATTATCTAAAGTAGTCGTGCCAATGATACTGGCTAGTTAAAGCTATTAACACCTCCCAACCCCCTCCCCCTCCTCTCCAAGATCCAAAGATGAAATGTGTGCAGAATGGCTGAGTGGGAATGGTGTTGTTCCCAAGATCAAGAGGACGATCAAAGTTCGATTCCCCCCTACAGTCACGTTGTGAATGCTTTGGGAAATTATTTTACAGTATCTGCATTTTCCTCAGCCCATCTATGTGGAAAATGGGTACTTGACTATAGACAGTGAAAGATGTTGTCAGAATGCTTGTTGTTAAACATTTTCTTTTGGTTAAAAATTAAAACATTTAAGACCGACACATGAACATTTCTTGAGACAAACCTACCCCTACCCCCAAATCATGACTATTTAGGAATGGGATATTCATTAATGCCAACATGTATGCAACTGGGTTTGTGTGAGTACATTCTCTCTTTTGTCAAATACGACACTCCTTGACTAAGTCTAAAACCTGGACTTCTGAATCTTGCAATTAACACTGTGAACATACACTTGAGAAAGTTTCACACATCAGCTTGATCAGATTTCAGGGGCACCAACCATGTATGGAGAATGCTCAGTGGTTGGACGTTTACTTTAGTAAACAGCAAGACACAGTGTTCTATTCTGTATGATATATATATCCCTGTCTGTTGATTTCAAACTGTCATTAGTAAACTCACATCATGGCTGGTCTGTCACAGAATATCATGGATGTGCTGTGGTTTGGGATGTCTCTTGGTGACTCCGTTGATCGCCCCAGGTTGCATCATCAGCTCATGCCAGAGGCTATCCAGGTGGAGAAGGGCTACCCTGAGGTATGTGAAAATCTCTCATATTTCATGTCATCATTTCAACATGACGTTACAGTGGATCCTCACTGTGAATATTAAGTATGTACTCATAATGTCAAATGCACAGATTCATTATTCTGTCATTTCATTATTCACTTGGTCCTCGATATTAAGTATACACTAATAGTAAATATACTTTTTTTCACATTTCACACTGGGTGGGGGGAAGGGGGAAATGGAGGTCAAGAGACAAGCATGATTATAGTAAGCAAACAACGAATCAGCGGTCATCTTTGCAGTTGCAATATTTTTGGTGTGTGTGTGAGGGGAGTGNGGGGGGGGGGGGTAATATTGGCGTTTTTCAATTGTTTTAACCTAGCAACACGGGTCTTGATCTCATTAACAACATGGTAACCTTTTTTTTAAGATGGTCATTTTTGATGAACACTCATGATAATAATATCTTCTAGTATTTATTCTTCTGAGAATGCGGAAAATGTCAAATTACTGGCGATCACAGTGTTTGTATGACAAAACATCTCTTTGGGGCAATATTCTATGGGTCATCAAGAAAGCCTTCAGCGTTTATCAAGAGATTGGCCTAGAGCACCATAACATTAAGGGAAATGGTGAGGTGTTTTTTCCTCTGTTTCAGGCAATTCTGAATGGATTGCGAGGCAAGGGTCACACGACTGAACCCATGGCCGCGTGGGCTGTTGTCCAGGCAGTGGATGTTCTACAAAATGGCGTCGTAGGCGTGGCAGACTTCCGGAAAGGCGGGAAACCAAGTGGATATTAGTGCTTTCACTGTTTTTTTAACTGAATATAAATGTGTATTGTTAAAATCTGTCTTGCGGCTAGTTGAAATGAGGCCTATATTGCAAGACTGTAAACTGATGCTGTATTTTGGGGTAAGAAGATGATCAAAGCTTTCCGTTATCAAGTTTTGTTAGCTGCAGAAATCAAAAGTACAATCATGTCTGTACAAGAAAAAAAAACAACTTATTGTATACACAGATGATTAGTAATTTGGATTAATCTTGAGTTTTGGGAGGTAAATCAATATGATTTGTATAAAATCATTAATTTTCTTGAAACTTTAACCACAACATGGGCGTGACCCCTTGCCAATTCAAACCACTATAACTCTGGCTAGCTTTAAAAAAATAAGTCACTTGATGATGACACATTACATAATAAACTCTTGAATGATACCAATAACTTGATATATCAATATAGCAATATATATCAATATATCAATATATAGCAATATTATGACTCTCAGTAATAATTTTTTTTAATTTCGCCACAAAATATGTACATATAATGACAGACTGTAGCACTGAGTTAGAAATGTGGTTTGGGCTAACATACGAGTTTTGTATGATATTAATGACACGACAGTCAACAGCCCAAGGGTACATTCCCTTTCCAAATCCTCGTTACCACTGCAGAGTGATGAATCAACAAGATTTTCTTGAAACCTATGGAGCACTTTGGAGTGAGAACAACAAAATGGCCATGTCTGTGGGCTGAAGTGCACAAAGGTACTTACTGTAAAGCTTCTAGTCTAGAGGAGGCTAACTAATGTGTTTGTGTAACCATGCTTGGTATTCATGTTCAGTTGTTGTTTTTTTTAATCAAAAGTAAAAAATATGAGACTTTGTTAATGTTGATTTCAGAGTTGCATTTTCATCCTCTTTGGCAGTCATGCAAATGAGTAGGTCGGTATTTTGTTTGTGCGAATATCCTAGGCATTACAATATTATTATCATCTTTTATACGGCATTTAAAATCAAAGTTGTGATAGTTTGGAAATTTTACTTTTTTCCGTATTTTTGGGATTTGTACATAGTCTGTGTTCCCATTTCAGATATTTTTGCAGCAATCATTTTCTTCGTTTGCAGCAATCATGGGATGAATATTATTAGTATGCACATGTAATGTACTTTGTCAATGTTGATTTCAGAGTTGCATTTTCATCCTCTGTGGCAATCATGCGAATGAGTAGGTCGGTATTTTGTTTGTGCGAATATCCTATGCATTACAATTTTATCATCATCTTATATTTAAAATCAAAGTTGTAATAGTTTGGAAAATTTTCTTTTTTTGTATTTTTGGGATTTGTACACAGTCTATGTTCCCTTTTCAGATATTTTTGCAGCAATCATTTTCTTCGTTTGCAGCCATCATGGGATGAATATTATCAGTATGCTAATGTAATGACGCATTTCCTTTTATTTATTTGTTTGAACAAAATTGACGAAAATATCTTTGCATCAAAGATCAGCATCATTACACTTCTGTTTTATATCAAGTAGTCTATCTGCCGAGGTATCATTTTCTGACACGTTAGTGTTGATGCGTATCTGATGAATAACAGGGCAAGGAAATTCAGATGTGATCCAAGAGTTTGGCTAATCCTTATTTTGGCATAGTGACAATGGTTACATTGATATGACAGAAAGACGAAATTGTACAAAGTACTTTCTCCTTGAACCTATTATTGGCTTATTTCATCAGTATAATTGAATGTTGTGACAGCTTGTCTTCAAGATATATAAAAATATATATATGTAAATTTGAGTTTGTATACTATCACATATCACGTGCAACACAGTAGCCAGAATAAGCGTGTTAAGTTTCCAGTTGCCTACATTATCATTTAGATTCAGAGTAAACTGACAGGAGTTATTGTAACAGTTCCTACTTCAAAACTCAGAACTCATATCCTCCGTAAATGAATGCATGAGGATACTGTGACCAGAGAATATGTACAGGATGTAAACGGACAAAGCTTTGGATCTTAAGGTCATAACTTTGAGCTACAGATAATTCATTATAATTCAGATACCAATCCACTTTGATATATATTGCAATAATCCAGGGGCATTTTACTAAACTTTGTACTTTGACGCATTAAATCATCTCTAAACTATAAAATAATTAGCATCAATTCTTGTGACAAATCTCAAGTCAAAGAAGACTGAGGACATGTGTAATCATCCTCTGTTGTGCAGTTTCCAAGAACTAACGGTATGCGTACTAATGATTAAATAGGATGTCTTGCAAATTCACTAAGCCAGCCCAAATCCCTCATGTTTTGTACTGGCAACTGGTCTTGGAAATAAAATAGTTTAAGACTTTAGTATGATATTTCCATATTACTTGGAAAGTGACCAGTTTTCAGTGAGTCAGCTGTTAAAACCAACAGAAACAAAACCTTTAAGTTGCTGTGGAACTGAGAAGTGCAATATTATAGAGTCCATAATGCTGTGAAAAACAAGTTATGCACTCCAGTGTGGACACAGTCTTATAGATCCAGAATTGCTGATTGCCGGCTGCCATGCTTAATTCATTATAAACACGAAAATGCTCATGAGCTATTGTAATCATATTTTCATCACTGTGTCATTGCAAATAATTTGATTGCTTTGTACAGATGATTAGTTAATGTTGTTGTTTGTGTTAAAGATTTCTCATGACGTCATGCTCGCGTCACGGTGTACAAAATTTTAGTTTTAATATGACTCATTTTCTCTTAATTATTCTGACACCAGCCTCACTGGAATCAGATTAACAGTTAAGCAGCCACTGGCAACTGAATAACTACACCCCTTTGTGAATGATGTGCCCTTCTTCAAGGATTGCCACTTTAAACTGAGTCTTACGGTAAGTTGACGAAAACGTTGAGGTGATAAACAGCATATTTGTACAGTGTCCACTTTAAATTGGAAGGAAATTATGGTTACCAGCTAGTAACCACATTTGTCTCAATCCTCAAATCTGCTCATACTGTTCTGTGACTGAATTAATAAGCAATTTACATGGCTGTGTAGTAATCTTACATATATATCTATTAAAAAAGCTTAAAAATTGTTTCTTAATCGTCTCATTTAATTTTTTATTCCATGGAACTTGCATCTGGATGGCAAAATCGTGTTTTTATGTTGTATGTTCAATGATTGGCACTCTATTCATTTTCGAGGATGTCCAAATTAAAGGGATATGGTTATATTTGTGCGGCTAGATCCTACATTATGGCACGCAGTGTATGTATGAATATATCAATGGGTAGAATACATCTACCGAAAGTTTTTAGGAAAATATGAAAGCTCTAACTGCCATATTAAATTGCCTGACGTTTATTTCGAAATGAATGTAAATTTAGGACAAAAAATTATTATTAGTGCACAAATGCTTTTCTTTCCGGGTTCAGCCCTCTAGCCATGTAGGCAGACATTCCGTCGTTCATATCATGTCATATCAAAGGGTTTGATATATTCTTGATGTTTCAGAATTGCAAAATGTGATTTTAACTAGACTATTTCTTAAATTAACAACTCATATTTTTATATTTGAAAATATACAGTTTTAATTTTTTAATAGATATCCTTAGGTCAACCAAATTCATTGAGTTGATAGACCTATAACTTCGGTGTTGACCACTATAATTTGTAGATTATAATTGTTCACTAAACGACTTTGGTATCTTTTTTTTTTCTTTGTCAACCTATACATGTCTATCAGGAACACCGGCAGAAAGACAGTAAGCAATGATCAGTGTCATAAATCATTCACAATGCTTTTATTACTTTTAAAGAGATGACAAACTTCTAGGAAATCCTTAATTTTAGGAATCCGATTTGTAATTTCAGACCACTAATATAAAATAATGACTTGAGTTCTGTCTTGTTACAAAAACAAGAAATGACTATATCGTTAATTTAAAATTCTAGGGTCTTTCTGAATGAAGCCTTCTTCTGAAAAATGAAAAGAGTGCAATAAAAGTTTGAGACATGATTGAGACAAGGAGGCACTGTTTCCTGGTTCTGTGTTGCACCACTCATATAACGAGTACTTCAAAAGCAAGCATTCATTTCTCTATACAGCTGAGATGTGTAGTGGTGTAAAGATTGCTCAGGCATCAAGAAACGGGAGAACTTTTCTTAAAAATTGTTCTTAAAGAAATTGGTTTCTAATTCTCAATCCATAATTTACAAACGAATCTTTGCAAAAGTGAGTGCAAAAGGGGAGAATGGGAAGGAGGGAGCTGGTGTCTGGAAAACATGTAGAATAAAGTGATGGATAAAAAACACTGCCGGCTTGAGCCCGTGCGGAGCCTATATCATAATGTTATATAAAAGGCCCCTATATTTAATTTTCAAAAAATGCACATATATAAATCAACCTATTATATTTCTTAACACAATTTCGTGCTTGACACACTCCCATTTAACATTTTACAACTACCTTGGTTTTTATGCAAAGCACTCTGGATAGTACACACTTTCTGAAAATGTCGGTAAATAAGAAATCAGGCTTCAGATTCCCCCTTTGACCACACAACTTACAAACACTGGTCGCCTTAAAATTCAGGGTCTGTAGTAGGCCTACTAAACGANAATGTTTCCTGGTTCTGTGTTGCACCACTCATATTACGAGTACTTCAAAAGCAAGCATTCATTTCTCTGTACAGCTGAGATGTGTAGTGGTGTAAAGATTGCTCAGGCATCAAGAAACGGGAGAACTTTTTTTTTTTTATTGTTCTTAAAGAAATTAGTTTCTAATTCTCAATCCATAATTTACAAACGAATCTGTGCAAAAGTGGGTGCAAAAGGGGAGAATGGGAAGGAGGGAACTGGTGTCTGGAGAACATGTAGAATAAAGTGATGGATAAAAAACACAGCCGGCTTGAGCCCATGCGGGGCCTGTATCATAATGTTATATAAAAGGCCCTTATATTTAATTTTCAAAAAATGCACATATATAAATCAACCTATTATATTTCTTAACACAATTTCGTGCTTGACACACTCCCATTTAACATTTTACAACTACCTTGGTTTTTATGCAAAGCACTCTGGATAGTACACACTTTCTGAAAATGTCGGTAAATAAGAAATCAGGCTTCAGATTCCCCCTTTGACCACACAACTTACAAACACTGGTCGCCTTAAAATTCAGGGTCTGTAGTAGGCCTACTAAACGATGCTGGAAGACCTGCCACCACTTTGCTAGTACTCTTGCACTTCTTCATCTAGATCAATGTACAGAAGTTAGGCCCAGGTATAAATCAATGTGGGCTCCGTTTCCAGGAAGGGGCTGTTTGGAGGGCTTTTCCCGGAAAAACACGATCTCAGCTACTGTTGTTCGTGCTGTTGTTATTCGTCCTCAAAGGTTTTTGCGGTGATCGTTAATTCCGATTTTTTTTTCGTTCGGTCTAAAATTAGCCTAAATTTAACCGCCTAAGTGTAACCGGGTGACAAGGCATAGTATTCTCTAATCATTATCATTAAGGGAGGAGGAAAGTGAGTCCAATCTGATAATTTCTGGAAGCTGTTACAGATTATTTCAGGAAGGGTGTCACTTGGGATTCTACCAAATTACTGTGAAAGATCAATTTTGAGAAGAAGGGCCGAAAAACCTACACCAGGGTCTCTCAGTTTGCAAGTCGGAATGTGCTACCACTACATCATAGGGACACTAACTTCACTGCAATTTAATTCTTAAATATCTAGACTACTGTCTGAATCGGTCCCTAACTTTCAAATGTGAGCCTAGTGTTAAACCATGACCCTAACACACTTGTCAATTGCTCACACCATCTCCTGCTTACCCATGTCATGTTCTCATGACAACACACGGTTCTCGATGAGTATGAGATCATTCTATTAGGATATCTCATCTCCTTCTGTGTACTGTCAAAATGAACCTGAGGCCATTCTTATGTGTTTATCTCAGATCTTTGAATACTATCTCCCACTTTGCTTTATGTCTCTGCCTATGGGTTACAAAAACCCTTACTCTCATTATTGTTTCCCTAAGGCCCTAATGAAACATTCTGTCAATGTCGTGAGGTGTAGTCGAGTGGCAAGGCAAGTATTTTCTAATCAGTATCATTAAGAGGAGTTAGAAATTTCATATTCTTACCTGGAATCAAACCCAGGATCTCTCAGCTGGCAAGTCTGAAGATGCTACCATTACACCACTGGGATTCTAACTTCTCAGCTATGTAAAATTTCTTAAGGTAGAACTAGTGGCAGAATTTGGATCAAAACCTTAAAATGATGAAGTTGTGATTATTTCATTTTTTTCTAAGTATAACCATTTCTTTAACGAATTCCACCAACAGTTTATGAAATATCACTTACTTAGAATAAGTGACCTGACTTATGACATGTGCAAGGTAAAAAATTTACGTTTAGGTCGTTTTTCTCAAAAGTGATTTTTGCGAAGAGTTGGCTTACTCTCATGCAGGATTTCTCAAAAACTATTGGAGCAATTCTTTAGAAATTTGGCATGTAGGCCTACATTCTGTATATAATTATGCAGGGCTGGTACTTAAACAAAGTAATTCCCTCCCATACTTCAAGAATTAAGACCTCCGTGCATATTTAATGAAGTTGAATTTTTATCACCGTGGGCAAAGTCAAATTTCAAATATTTGTAAAAAGTTTGTTTGTAGGAATATACTAATAATTCTACTAGGGGCCCTGCAGCAACATAAAAGTAAAATGTCTGTGAAATTTCAAAGTAATTGGTCAATATTTGAGGTCACAGGCCTGCATGAAAATTCATTGGTATTTCAAGTATTCCGGTAGCCATCTTGAATGCCTAATTTGCATAATTTATGCAAAAAATTACATCAATAAATGTTTCATTCCATATTGATGGCACATGCGAAGTTATAAGAGAACCAGTCAATAAATAGTGATTTTAGCACCCTAGCCACTAGTTCTACCTTAAATACCTACTGCCTGAATCGGTTTCTCACTTTCACGTGTGAGCCTAGTGTTCACCCCTAACCTAAACACACTTCCCAGCTGCTCACGTGCTAACAAGTTTGTCATCTCTACATATCGACTGCTTACTGCATTTGAGTGGAGATCTCTGGAACAATTTACTTAGGCCTACGTCTGCGAAATTCATGGGACATTACTCTATTCTCATTGAATGAAGCTTCACAAACAGGCTGTTATACCATTTGTGTCCCTTGACTTGTAACCTCGTCTCTCACGTGACCACATGAACTTGGCCTATCCGATCGCCTTATCCACTAGAAGAACGCTATTATCTTCACGGTCAGGGACGCACGTTTCGCCGGTTACAGTTCACGCTTAGCGGGGAAATTAAATCAATAAGGTAAGAGGCTTTGCATTTTAATAATTTGAAGTGAAGTGCTTTTTATTTGTGCTTCCATTGGGATGAAACCAGAACACTCGTTGGCGTCTCGTTACCCAAATCGATCTGTTTAGTCCTATGCAGACCAAGATTCTGGCATTAGCAGTAGGCCTAATGAATGGTGTCGAACTGACCGAAGTTAGGGTCGGGTTACACCAGGGCAATTTATGATTAAGTCAGAGAGCATTATGGAATTATCGAACGAAATGAAGATGACTACATTCTAAGCCAGGGTCACCAGTTTGAACAAAATGTTTTGGATAAGTCCAGACACTTGTTAGAGTAAACAGTGGTGTCAAGCGAGCCGGTAGTCAGGCGAGACCAGTTACATCACAACGGTCAACCAGAGAACACTGACAGACTGACCTCTCACAGGATACGCTGTTACAAAACTCGTGAACAGTTGGCCTTGTATAACCCTAGTTAGACAGCAGAGTTGTTCTTTAAAATGTAGAAATCTACACAATATCTAAAGTTTTAGACCTAAACAGAATGGATGGAAAGATCTAGATCGATCTAAAACCGCTTTTGCACTGGCGTGCTGAAAAAAGGTTTAGTCTACAATAAAAGTCATAGGGTCTAGTCTACTACACAGGGCAAATGGAAACTGGAAAGAGGAAAAAAAAGACATAACGATCATTACGATGGGGTGAAAATTATAGATCTATAGTCATCAACATTTAGCCTACAACATGTGCAGGCAAAAGATCGCCAGATGTTCTGGAGAGAATGTAAGGGATTTGTTTACCAGTGCAAGAACTAAAAAAGTAGAGAAAGAGAAATCAAATGGGCATGGTATGAGTATAATAGGCTGGCTAACTTTTGAGTTGTTTTGACCCCCCCCNAAAAAAAAAAAACCCAATAAAACATGTTTTTCAACCAAATGCCACTTCCCCATTTGAATTTCCAGAAAAAGCTTTTTAATGCAGAAGTCACACAGTTCTGTGTAAATGACACAATGAGATGTATTCAGTTTTCATTCCTTAAATGCTTAAAACTACCTTGGTGTCCTTATGGAAACAGAATTAAATATTGCGGCACCTATTTTCTTAAAACTTCACTGTTGAAAAACAAGAACAAAGCTAAAATCTCACCTTAGGGCAGAACGTGATAGGCTTTTAGGGTTATCATGGCTTTCTAACAGGAAATTCATTCCACACCGTTGTCACCCTTATCAAGTACCCGTTTTCTCTGATGACTTATTTTAACCTAAGAATAAAATCTTTGTACCGATACTGTAATACTGCAGTTGTGTTTTCATATACATACCCTGTCTTGATCCAGACCATGTGAGTGAGCCATCATGCCATTAGAAATTATTCTGTAACATAACAGTTCAAAGCATTTTTTCTTTTGGCATTGTGTTGTGATGAGCTATATGCGACAGCAACCATTGATAAAGTAAAGAATATCCTCTTTGACATTGAACATCCTCTCTGCTATAAATATTAGTGCAAAGTGAGAGATGTTGGTCTCATTCCTGTAGAACACAGAGGAACCAAAATTCTTTTGTGGCACATTGATGTGAGATTCTCCATCATAGTAAAAAAAAAAATGCATGTTATACCAATTTTGAAATCCCTAGTAAAGAAAAGTGCACTGTATAGTTTGATATGTGAGAAAGGTCAGGCAGTTTGATGGAGCAAGGGATTGAAGTGAGCAGGTGGAACAGTTGTTAGGTTTTTATTGTGGTGATAACCATGAACTTTGTCACATTTCCGGGCTCTAGATGGAGAAGAGTTATCATCCTTTGTTCTGTCATGATCTCATTAGTACTAAACAGTTATTATTACTGTGTACCTGTATACTGCAGCCAAGCAGCTTTCCCTGTTATGGATAAATAAGGTCATTATATATTTAATTATTTTTCATTCATATTATATTGTCTTGTCTTATCAATATCATATTATCTTATACTAGTAATGTTAATCAGTATGTACTGGATACACTCAATCTGCTTACAATGACATCCCATACATATCTAGCCCAATTTCCGAAACACCAAATAGGTCCTAAAAGATTCAAGCTTGTAGATTTCATGAAATTAACTTACTATGAAACAGTTTACAGCATCCAGTGAATTTTATAAAAAGTATCACCTTGCAGTGTAGATTGCAGAGTACACAAAATCACGCACACTTTAAGTTATGAGTAAACACCAAAGTTCACTCGAAGAGAAGCACATTGACCTTGGGGTGCAAAGGTTAACATTTGTGGGGCCACCTAAGTCAACATTCTTCTGTTTGTTTACAAGCTTTTATTTTCCTTAGGCAGGTATGTATGTCAGATGAGAAGTTCGTGGTGGAAGTGTGAATCCACAAAGTAAGAATAAGATTGGAAAGGGATGGATGACATGAGGTGGGCTAGAAGGAGCAACTCTAACACCACTGTAGACCACTGGAAACCGACGACACTTCTGTCATGATCACAATTATGACATGATTCTTTCAAGACATTACAGCACTTTTTAGATCTGCTAAAAAGTTAATAAGTTTAAATAAATCATTAACTATATGTTTCTGTCTTGTATCACAAATTTTCTCAAGACTGTATAATATGACACCTTGAAAATTTTGGTCAGTAGAATTTCAGTTTTTTAGCTGTTACTGTATTTGCTTTCCGATACCAGCCTGACTCAATTTTAAGTGTTGGTGTCACATGTTGGTCTCACTGCTGAACATGCCTAGAACCATAATGTCACAGGAATTTTGTGTTATGACACAAATGGTCTTGATTCTCCAGGATTCATGACGCCACAGAAATGGTGTCAGACCAGACACAAGTGACACTTTCAAAGTGTCCTGTTATGAGTCATCACACCCAGGAAATACTAGTGTCACCCAATCCCAACAGGAGTAAAGAGGTTTGAGGGGGGNGGGGGGGGGGGAGAAAACAATACAGAAGATTGTTTAGTGAATCATAGTGTTGCAGTGACCTGCAGTTTATACAGAATCGCAGTGTTCATTCTTGTACTTTTATCACTGCTATGAACAGGGGGATATACTTTTGACTTTGTCTCTTTTAGTGGATGCGGATTTTGGCATAAATAGCATCAAAGCACCATAAGAATTATCCAAACCGCTCTGAAATGGGAAATGGGAAGGGTAAAGGGACGTGCCTTTGTGATGTGTATCCCTGTTCTAACCATAGATTTTAGAACAGTAGGCATATGCTCATTCAGCTTTTCTGTTTATCCAGGACTCCACTTCTTGGTCATGCGTCAGCAAGTTCTTTTCATTAGTTCTTTTTCATTCTAATGAAAGCAGACATTACCAGGTCAGGCATTGCACTTAGTCTGACTTGTACATACATAGATTAGTCCCACATTCCACATTCATTTGGGTTCCCCTCACATGAAGATATTTACCAGTGTTTAAAGTCCTGGTTTCACTAATTCTTTACACAGAAATAGCAACAGATGAACGCATGAAAACCATTTCAGCAACCCTGAACATCACAAGTTCTGGCTTAAATATTGTTCTTAAATAGATTTTAATTATAGGCTGTTTTATACAGGGATAAAGGTCAGTGGTTTACAAGCAAGTGTGACAAATTACTGCCCAATTACAAGTGCTTCAAGTTGTGAAAGAGAGCTACAACATTTTGGAGAAGTTTTCATACATGTTTAAGGAAGCGAACTGATTCATGAAAGCTGACATCAGATTTCATATCATTGGATCTTTGAATGCTTGTCATGTACCGGGCAAGGATTGTGTAAAAGAATAGTTAAATAGTAGCAGATTCATACAAAATTATTCAGATTTTTCCACATTTATGGGGTAATTATAAAAAATTACCAGGAGTTATGTTAGTCACTAGCTATATTTAAGGAGATTAATGTGAAGGTTACGCTATATCTTGACCAAAACACTCCCAATGCAAAAAAAAAAAAAAACGTGAGGGGAAAAAAAAGGAGGAGGTGGGCGGAATGAGGGGGCAATCTCCATGGTTTTCACTGGTATGCTAACTTCTGACTTGATACTTAAAAAAAAAAAATCGTTTGTGAACTTTGGAGATAAGATTAAGAACGTCACAAGGCATTAGCCAGAAATGACTTACAGGTAATTCCTTGTATTGTAATTTATTTTATATACTTTACATAAAGAGACTACATTCATTAACGACAAGGCCAGCTATGCATGATAATTGTAAGGGATACAGGATGGGCTGTAGATTAATCACTTTCATACAAATGCAGGAAACAGGTGAGCTTAGCCAGGCTCGACTTCTGTGATAGCCTCATTAGTAAAGGTTTTAAAGTTTGGATTTCCATCAGGCAAAGGGTTAAAACTGATTAGTTTTTTAGTGAGGCTTCTGACTGATAGAGCTTTTGTTGTTGTTGTTGTTGTTGTTGTTGTTGCTTTTACCTGATTAGTGTTCTGCTGTTGAAGTTGAAGCTTTACGAAACA
The DNA here is from genome assembly GCA_033807755.1 of Ellobium chinense. NCBI lineage: Eukaryota > Metazoa > Mollusca > Gastropoda > Ellobiida > Ellobiidae > Ellobium > Ellobium chinense. The sequence continues at coordinate 1,122,351 of JAWQUT010000192.1, forward strand.
GTTAATCAGTCAGCTGTTTTCTCCAGATCATCAGTTGTTTTATCAGTTTTCTCTGGATCATCAGTTGTTTTATCAGTTGTTGTTGTTGTTGTNCTAGGTCATCAGTCGTTTTCTCTAGATCATCAGTCGTTTTCTCTAGGTCATCAGTCGTTTTCTCTAAACCATCAGTCGTTTTCTCTAGATCATCAGTCGTTTTCTCTAGGTCATCAGTTGTTTTCACTAGGTCATCGGTCGTTTTCTCTAGGTCATCAGTCGTTTTCTCTAGGTCATCAGTCGTTTTCTGTAGATCATCAGTAAGTTTTCTCTAGATCATCAGTTGTTTTCTCTAGATCATCAGTTGATTTCTCTAGATCGAGTTGAGGGAGACATTTCTTCCTTGTTATCAATTTGATGGAGGATGAGTAGATTTTTAGGGGGATTTTAGGTTTTTCTCAAGTCATGCAAAGTTTAGATTGCAGGAAAAAGGGGGAAGCGATGGGCGTTCAAGGGCATTTAAAGTAGGGAGTAGGGATTCCGGGGGGGGGGGGGGGGGGTGAAATTTAAGGGGCGAAACACTCGATCTGGAAAGAACACTGCACAGTAATAATTACTAATATCCAGTTTTACTGTATGCTTGTAATTTATCAGTATCTCAAGCACAGCATCTGTTACCCTCTGTGTAACCGGTTTGAAAATCTCGAGGTAGGAAGAAAAGACAGACAGTGAAGATATTAAAACATTTTTGTTTCCTCCGGATTGGGGATGTCATTATAACAAACGACAGTAGTTTATAATCGAAGCTATAAACGTCAGATATCAAGCTGTTACTGATGCTTATATTTATTTCTGAGTTGAATTGTGGTTCTAACCAAGAACATATCGGTGAAGTGTCGTCCGTATACCTGTATCATATTGTAGCCAGGATTGTTATTAGACCTATCACCCTTGCAATTTCTGCAGTATACAGGACAGATGCAAAAATTAGGGCCTACGATTAGGATGTTATGAACAGTAATGTAAGCCTTTTGAAATGGTCGACGTCCTTTGCATTGAATGGAAAGTGGAGCTGAAGAGAATCATTTATTACTTTTTGCATTGTGTTAGGGTCCAAAGCTGCAAGTTATCCCGCATGTTGTTATCACATAGACTACTCACTCGTGTATCCCCTCCGATATCTCTAGTATGAAGAAAAGTCCGGTGGATCAAGCTAATGGAGGGAATGGTATCAGAAGTATGCATCGTCCAGGATGCTCTGTAAATAACAAGATAATCAGGATTTAATGAATCACCGTTCATGGGAGAAAGAATATTGGAAGGACAGGATACCCGGAATTGCATTTACCTATGGCTTTTATGAATAAGGCTATTCCGAGCAGTCAAAACATACGCGCAGCCTACTGCATTTTTGTTTCTCCTCGTTGACCATGGTGGTCTGCCACTCCCACGCACGGCGTCAACCTTCCCGGAGGTTCCTTACCATGTATCCCCATTGGGCTAACCACTTGTAAATCCGGATATCCTTATAGGTGACGTGCAGTGTGAAACACAACCAATAGTGTCGTAAGTGTTAAGAGGCCATCTTGAAGTCTGTAAATAAATTGTTTGCTCACTGCTCGCTTAAAATGCAAAACCAAAATTGGCCAGATCTTAGAAAGATCCGTGTATCCCTTAAATCATAACGGTAGACCTTACCAGTGCTAAGAGAGGAGGGAAGATTAGTAAAAGTACTGGCGATACAGCTGACCATTCTCTATGGTAACATCTACTAATATATTATTTTTTTTGGGTATTTTTTCACATAAGAGACGTCTGTATTTTTTTCTGTACACATGTAGACTAGTCACTGGATACACAATAACTCTTATTCACAACTTTTTCATGGCCTTGCAATATTTACTTTATTAAAGAAAGGTTGAATATTTAATTTTAGTTGTGTAGTTGAATTGAAGGGTTTCATGACAAGACACATTGTCCACCAGTGTGAATGTTTTGTTGATTCTGTTGACCTAAGTGTAGATCTAGCAATTGGAGTATCTAGTGTACCAGCAAATTTTCACACGGTGGAACAGTATTTGACAAAACGAAGAAGAATGGCCGTAAATGTCCAATCGACAGTCTCAAACCCATATGCAATTAAAATAAAAAAAAACTTCATGCGGGGCTCTTGAAAATTAAGATCTTAGCGAAAAATGAAACCCAACTACAATAAGTTATTATTGCCATTTGGCGCGGATCACCATGGACCGGACTTGTATTTTGCGTTCGTAATGGGTTCTGCCCTGTACAGTACCTGCCCCCTGTTGCCCCTGTACTTGCCTTCTACCCTATCATTCCCGCCCGAGTCTGACACGGACTTGCTTGACATAAAGTTTAATCCGCTTTGTCACATGCCAGGTAGATGCTGATCTTTATTATTATAGTCTGACGAGCGTGAGAGGAACAGCAGAATAGATCTGGACCAGTTTGCTCCGCCTAATCGCAATTTCTCGGGAGGGTGGAAAAAGTTGGAATTGAAAGACGTGGCAAATATATAATGAGTTTTATATAGACACACAACATATTTTGTTATGCGGAAGATATTGCGATTAAGCGGAATTTTCGATTATCCGGATTGCAACTAGTCGCCTATGCATTATTATGGGCGGTTTCCCCAAACCTATACAAGTCGTTTGATCATGCACAGGTTCAGTCATTGATTTTACATAATAAAAGTGAAACGGCGCACTAGGTGATCCTGTTGCGAAAATGAAGAAAT
>JAWQUT010000192.1:1129663-1142440 GCA_033807755.1 Ellobium chinense
ACCCCAGTATTCACTCATCGAATGACCCAGAGCTCCGTCTTGCCATTTTTAAGAATGTCCATTAACATATATAATATGTAAATTGTACATACGTAATTGTCTGTTAAATATGAAAGATTTTCTTTCCGTATGCGGCGTGGAGTTATATGAGAATTAAGTGCTAAGGCTTGTGATTGTTTGTTTTTCTTTCTGATCACGGGTCCTTAAACGTCAAGTCATTTGGTTCCATGATACCACAGGTTTTTTAAAATTTTTTTAAGAGGATCTTGATCTTAAACGGCGGGTTTTTAGGCGGATTGCATGTTCAAACGGTAGGTTCTTAAGCGAATTGCATGTTTAAACGGCGGGTTCTTAGCGGATTGCAGGTTTAAACGGCGGGTTTTTAGGCGGCTTGCATGTTTAAACGGCGGGTTCTTGGCCGATGATCACTGTATGTAGCATGCAGAACGTGCAGAAAAGGACATACCGAGTGGTACTAGACGTATTTCTATTACACGAGTGTGTCTTTTAACCGCAGGTTTGTGCCATGACCGCAGTATTGTTCTATTCATTTGTCTCGAGCGAAGTTAAATTTACAGAATGAAGGGTCGAGTTTACATTTATCTGCGCCGCCCTTTAAAACTAAACGATTTTCTCTGCTCATCTGATAAAAAAGCCCATCGTGGCTGAGTGCGCGTGATATTTTTTTTGTTTTTTACTCACTCTGGCATTGCAATTGATCACGCACACGCTCACGTGTTTGTTGACATTAGAGGGATCGACGGAAAGTTGCAGAGGATCATTTGGAAAGGATGCAGACTTCTTTTTTTTTTTTTCTTTCTGTCCAGTCCTCCGGCATTTTTCCATGCCTTGTTTTGGTGTAAAGTAATAATTTTCCGGTTTCTTTAGGAAAGAAAAAAATACTTTGATGGACGGTTACTGCTATTTGTCACACACGAAATTTTTTTTTTCTTTAACTTAGCAGAATTCTCAGCCCAGCTTTTGTTACGTGAGGAAAGTGAGTGGGCGCTGATTCAGTAGAAAAGTGGAGGGAAAACTGCAGTCAGTTCCTGTCATCTGATGCCAGTTTGACAATGCTTAACCAGTGAAACTCTTTGGCAGTGTAGTTCCAGAGCTCTGGAGATTTGCTTGTTCTTATTGATTCACCGGCTTCAACCTCTGGGGAGATCTGTGGTCGGCACGGTATTATATATTGGCTTTGACGATCTGTGTTGTTGATTTTTTGAGTGTGTACCGTGTCATTGATATCTCCTGAAACCTACCTAGCTATAATCATATCTGATGTTAGGCGGCGCTTTCACTCGTAAGAGCACACGCGGCTGGATCGACCATTGTCTGTATTAAATTTATGGTGGTTGGTCGATGTATGGAATATCAGTGCCGCGCTGTTTAGATGAAGTTAACAATGCCATATTTTAGACTTGTAAGAAGTTAAGTGCTGTACTTTCGGACTCGTGACAGCAGAGGGACTAGACAGCTAGCAGTGATTTGCTGTGTTAGATCGATGCATGAAATACAAGTGCTGTGTGCCAGGACCTCGATCTAGTTCAGCATTACTTTTTTGTCTTTCAGAGAGGCGTTGAAGTTATTTACGTTAGTAACGCATGTAAGTTATTTAGGTTAGCAACGAATGTGACTGATAAGGACAACTCTGAAAACTTTGGCTGTCGTTACGTGAACTAGTTAAAGTCGGTTGTCAGTGATTTCGGTGTTTTAGCAGCGTATGAAATATCACTAATATATCGTGTATTGCATGGACTTCTATCATAGCTTTAATCTTTTTGGGGCACAAGAACCATAATGTTATTGCTGTGAATAACATCGTCTGTTCTGACATACATGTTTAAGATAGTTTACCAAGACTTCTTATTTAAGCCATGTGATATATGCGCTTATGCATTAACACGAATGATTTTGTTATATTATAGGTTTACAGCCAATGTTCACGTGGCTACGAGAATTTATTGTTTACAATTAATTTTCTTTTATTTGGTCGTTCGAAAATTATATCGAAGCCCGTATGTCTACACTTATAGTAGATTATTAATATTTCAGAAAGTATAGCAGTCTTTCGAAATTGATAATGCTACTTACGGGACTGATACTTCAGAATGTGGGACTGATCTTCAGAGTGTAAACTGGATGAACTGTGGCTGTCAAGACTGGTGTTCAGCAAAAATCATCTTGATCATTTGCTGAGTTTTGTCGTCAAGAAAAAAAGCTTAGTCAAGTCGTCTGAACGTTAGGTTCCACGTTAAACGTTCTTTCCGAAACGCGGTAGTGAATAAATTGAGCTAGTAATTGCAGGATACATAATATAAAGGCTCTTAGACACCTTTCGAACTTTTTTTCTTTCCACCTGAATAACCAAATCGATTCTGTTTGATGCGTTTTATTAGGCGTCATGTCTATGGGCTTTGCCACTTAGATTTCATGTACATTATCAATCTCTGCCAGGGAGGTGTAGGGATTATTCAGATCAATTGTACCGTGTTTAAGGCTTGTAGTTAGGTACATGTATTCCGGAACTTTCTCTTTCGTTACAGTGTGACTCTAGAAATCAATTATGTTCTTTTTGATCTGTTCGATGTTATATGTCAGTGTTAATGGCTCATGTGGGTACCCCTTGTTGCTAGACAATAGTGTTGTGTACATAGGGAGGGCTGGACAGGTGTCCAAGTGGTCTTGTGATCTGTATTTTTGCAGAAGGCTGTAGATTGTAGACACCTGCTGAGTTTTATTCATGGTTAATACACGTGTGCTGAGGGATATAGCATAGTAATTGCCACAGTTTTTGCAGTGTCTGACAACCTGTTGTGTGAAGACGCTTTGAAGATGAATCGATTCAAGTGATCTCGTTTTCCTGGAAAGTGATGTACCTTGACTTGACGCACTCTGTACGTCTCTAGTAACAGAGATTTCACTAAGGTGTGACGAAGCTGTACATGAACTTGGTGTGACGTTAGCTAAATTTAAAGCCACATACCGAACTCGGCGTTTCATCATGTACCGAGCCTACTGTCGAGAATATATCAACTACACAAAGCCCGAGGAGATTGAACGGACCCTGACCATTTCTCCCCAGAGTTATGACAGTATATGTGGTTATGACGATGGTCTAGATGAAGCAATGGAGGAGACGGCAGGAAACGATAACAGTGAAGTAAGTTGTTCATAACCCTTGCCCCTTTTCCTCAGGGTCAGCTGTGTTGTCCGCATAATAAACTTCACTCTCTAAGGCATGTTAATACATATAACTCAGACTTTTAAAGCTGCGCCATCCGATCGAAAGGCAAGCCACGCCTGTAAATTGCCGTTGACACCGCCTCGACTCAGTGGATTTCCTTGCATACTTCAAACATCAGACGTCTTTTTATCAATTTTCTTTGCCATAACATTCGGAGGGACAGTAAATTTGCGATCTGCAAATTTTCTTTGCAGGATGAAACATTATACTCTTGAAATTTGGAAAAGTGGCGCTCCCTGATGGGAAAAGTACTGCTGGACTCATGTCCCATGTTGCCTTTCCTCTCCAGGCTGGCCTCAAATAATTCAGAAGTTTAAGAGTAGGTGCTAGAAAATATACGCTTGCAGATCAGTCATATTGACTTCAGTTAGTTACTAAACTGGTTGTTTGGTTGACCTTACCCAGATATTAGGCTTGTCTCCAAACACTGTCTGGATGTTTTTCTTGAGCATTTTCTCCTTTTTCCTACCTTCTTTATGCATCTGATTAGTCCGCTCATTCTTAGCTTCTGTTCTAAGTGCTTCGTTTCCATTTTACACTACAGTTATCTTCCCAACCTGCCTGGGATGCTTGTAGTGTTTACAATACTCGTTACGTTACGCGACAGGTCCTTGTGCTTAAAATCTTATGTGCGCGCACACCTATACCCAGCATTGATTTTTTTTCTCCCCCGCAATGAAAACCTTTGGAACCGATAGAAATCAGCCTTTTGCAAGGGGCAGCACTCTAAATGATTAATTCTGCGTAACATGAAAACACGCCATGATAATGTGCCTTTATTGCAAGCACAGTAATGGAAAGCCATGGTGCCCTGGCCGCTCATACTCATTGACACTTCGATAACCTGTCGTTACACCAGTGCCCATGCATATGCGAATTACGCTAAATTGTCATGCGGTTAGGCCCCGCTACGAAACTCCATTATAAACTGTCGTAATTACTCTTTCCTTGAAAGTGGCCATCGGTTATCGAGATATTGGAATGCCCAGATAAACAAACGTATATGGGAGGATTGATGCAGGTTTTTCAAGCATACTGGTCTGCAGAAATTTGTAGTTTGTCTTGCGATATCAGATATTAAGGTTGCCATTGCCACAGATCTGAAAAATCTGCTAAAACATCATGGAAAATTGCCACTGGTATTTTTAAGGCCTGGAAAATGCGAGGAATCATCAAAAAATGATCGGCTGTCATGGAAAAAACAATGTAGACATTTTTTTTCTAAATTATTGTATTAATCGTTCATAATTTTGTCTGGAACTGCTGGATTTTTAAGGTGGAGGAGAGGCTTGATAGGATCCATCACTCATCTGAATTCAGTCTTTCGCTTCATATTAAAGCGTTATTATATTTCGTATTTCACGAGCAGAACATTTCATTCTATAAAGAACCATTGCAGATCGCTAGTTTACTATTCTTCCTTACCTTTCTGTAAAGAAGATTGATACAAAATCGTCTATGGAAACAAGTTCGTCTGAGTCCAGGTAACATCCACCCACAGCCATAAGGCGGAGTTTGCCTCCTGATGGTAACGACATGATAGCGCAGCTTTAAATCTCAGATGGTGTCAGATATTTCAGTTTTGTTTTTTTTCGCTCTTCTGGCGGCATAAATGCATTATTAATTTGCTTGATAGTCCGAATAATTAATTTCTTTCACATTCAAGCTGTTGCAATTCGGTATACATTCTGTTTCGTTAAACAGGAACACAATAATGATCCAGTGTTCTAATCACTGTGTGATTCATAGCTCTTGGACGATAAAATCTGCGCTGTACAAGCAGACCTGAATTATCAGGACATAGAATTACGAGCAAAATTGCACCAACGACAGTTTAGGATAGTCTCTGAAACATGCCGAAACATGTTTGGCCGAACGGTTAAGGCGTAGGCTCAAGATCTAAAGGTTCTGGCTTGGACTCCCGACCACGGTCATGTTGTAAATGTCTTGGGAAAGCATTTCTTTCATATTTTACTCAGTCCACCCTTCTGTAAGATGGGTATTTGGCTATAGGCAGTGGAAGATATTGTCAGAATGCTAGTGATCAGCGCCTGTATATGACAGCGGCATTGTATGGTCCCCAGGGATCTGAGAAAGTCCTAGAGTGATCAGGACTGCTGGGGTAATACTAATACAGTAATAGTATGATGCCGCATGAGCAGGCGTTAGCTTGGATACGAGATTTATAAAACCACATTATTATTATTATTATGCTTATAACGAAATTCATGGAACGCTTAAGACTGTCCAGTTAAGCATACTTTGCAACACTCATTAGACTGTTAAAGTCACCTGTTATTTTGGACTTGAAAAATGCTGTGGAATAGTTTCAGTTCTATATTTTATGAAAAAAAAAAGAAAAGGTTTTCACAATGAAATGTTTGAGTTTATCACAGATACTGCGTTTTAACAATGGCAACTGTTCCAATAGGATGATTTCGCTCAGACACAAGCGCTTTCTGTCTCTGTGCTGTAAAGGGTTCGGCACGTTCACCAAAAAAGTCAGTTCAGATCAAATACAGTTCACTGAGGGGGAAAATGCCCTGAAATAAATTTTAGATTTGTTCTGTGAAGATTGAGTAGTCTAGTATTCTTATACGCTTAACGTTAGCTTTGAAATTGGCATTCGGTTCTGAATTTCTGAGTGGACGTGAACTGGAGTGAAAAGTAGATGTAAAAAATAATGTAAAGTTCCGAAAAAGCACCCATAATAGCTACAGTTCAGATCCAGATCAGTTCGACCAAGAAATAGCCGATTAAGCTCAGATCAAATTCATGTGAACTGAACTTCAGTTCACAAATTCCCTTCATAATATCTCATTATGCCCAGCCGTGATCCTGTACCATGAACGTGACGCTCACCGTGGGTGTAGACGGATGCTCGTTTTAAAAAGTTATTGAGGACGAAGCAGCCGTCTGCACCGGATACGTTTATGCCCCTATGCCAGATCCCCGACACCTATACCATGCCAGCAATGATATATACAGGCCATAGACTTAAGAAAACNGGGATATGTGAAATTGCCACTGACCTTTCTTGATTCCAGATAAGAAATATGCCCGAAATCGGTTTTTTTTTTTTTATGGGAAAAAAAACCAATTGAAATTTTAATTACACATCTGTTACAGTTCATAATGCAGTTTGGAATTACTGTTCGGTGTGTCAACTCGAGTCAGGACTTTACGAATAATTATATGATAAAAATCACACAATTAAAAGATTGAATGTGATATGGTGGTTGTTAGTTTTTTTTATGGAAAACGAAAGATGTAAGATCACCTGGACTTAACCTTGGAAAAGTTATGGGAAATATTTTAAACATTCTGTGGCCTGTAATTTTATTGTGTTCTGCATGATTTCTCAGATCNTCATTTGGCAGACGTGAGGAGTCACCGGGTAGCAAACATTACGTGTCGTGAGATTCAGATCCTGAGAGGAAATTGCCTCGTTACCATCTCCTTACGAGAGGAGAGGCGGGAGCGAAAGTGAAGAAATGACGTAAATAAGGTCAAATCAGCATAAAAGTAAGAGCCGATAACTTTCCTGTCTTCTTAGTTGGAGATAAAGGGAGGCAATTTCGTGTGCCAGGATGCTGAGAGGTGCCAAAGTGGTATTATACTGATTTGTTGGATATCTAAAAATGCCCTTTTTGCACGTGGCTGTAATAGGTGTTGACAAGGATTGTATAAACACATTCGAGAAAGAAAAAAAAATGTATGTTGAGACTTGCTTGTGTGGAGGCATGCAGGGGATGGGGGTATTAATTATTATTATTTTCTGCCTCACTTTAAAATGTTGGGGAGGGGCGAAGGGAGAGGAGGATGCCTCTATCATACACCTCTACCATCCTGGTTTTCCTTTCTACCCATATCAAAATCTGGACATTCAGAATCAAAACAGAAGCTAGATGTGAGAGGTACCGCAGCAGGCGAGTGATTAGTACATAGAATTTATTTGGTCACATGCTCCGGTATCTAGTTTATCGGGTCAATTGGTTAACTAGCACCGGAGAGGAAAATAATAGGTAGCCCTTTGTTAGCGCAGGTAATTTTCGTTAAAAATTGTTTGCTGGGATACAAAAAAGGTTATTGCACTTGTCTTGGTATTGGAAATTTCATCTCAAAATTTTACAGTCATGTGTACCGGTATCTTGTTTGATTTTGGCGCAATACTCTACTGGAGTCAACCTTCTCAGACGTTCGACATAATGAAGCATAGACAAACGATATCAAAGCTATGGCTTTGAAGGAGATAAACATGAAAGAATGTGAATAGTAGTGGCTGAAATAATGGGAAATATGACCTAAGAGCTATGAGACTATGCTAATGTGATGTATTGTAGGTCACCGAAAAAATGGTATGCAGTACTCACACAGGAAACTTCTAATTCAACTAGAAAAATGGAAGAAATCCATTATCGTCGTTCTAGTCGATTCTCATTGAAAGCGAGGCCACTTTATGACAGCGAAAAATGACTGGTATAACAGTTCAGGAGAATCATTGTAACTCTCCTTGAATATTCCTCAAAGAAAAACAAGCAGACATTTTAAATTATTAAGTTTTTGAACGAGTTTCTGTTGTATTCAAGCCGTTTGTAAATGAATCCCGCTGTTTTTCTTTATAATCTTGAACTGTCGGTTTAGACAGCCCAATGATCGTTTACCCTCTCCTTTTTAAAATCCCCATCGCTGTTGTATGTGACAGTTGGGACAAGCAACATTCTAGTTACCATAGCAACCTGATACAATCAGAATCTATTCCGATTTTATCCTGTCTCATTAGTTCCTAGAAACTAGTCAAATAATACAGACTTTTTAAAAAATTCTTTCTTTCTGATTGACATGTAAGGTTGTCAGGGAAATGAGTCTTCACTTCACTGTTGTTCCGGTGGCTGAAGCATTATAATAAGCACTTTTACCCAGGTACTCTGCAATGCAGGCGCTGTCTTCTGAAAGCACACTACAGAAATAGAGTGGGCAAATGAGAGTTGCACACCATGAGGGTTTGCATCTTCTTTCCACGTTTGGTATCGCGCACCCCTTGACATGCTCAGACTACAAACAAATGGCTTCCTTTTACTGTGTAGCAGCCTTTTGTCCGAAACGCTAAGTATTTTTTTAAAAATCAAGAAGGTCTATAGAGAACTTTAACTCGAAACGTTTTGGTATATCTTTACAGCCCAACAGGTCCTACATTTTGAGATTTTGTGATTAGAGTGAGTGAGTGAGTGAGTGAGTGAGTGAGTGAGTGAGTGAGTGAGTGAGTGAGTGAAGGGGGGAGGGAGGGAAATTCTTGTTTAGTAATTCCGGATGACATCAACATGTCCTTAATGATGAGGAAATGACCGATGATAATTTCAAAAGCCAGAGAGTCTCTCTCGGTTGGACCTTCTCTTCATCGCGTCATTTGGGGGTCGCCCTGTTGCTTACGCACAGGAACCTATCAGCTCACGTAACGGAGACTTCCATATTTTACATCTCCGGAAATAACTCTCTCCATCAACACCCGTCGTGTATTATTAGTACACTACTGGTAGCAACAGTATTTTTCATTGCGTTCAGGTACCCCTCCCTTCGCCCCTTCTTAGCANGAAAGTCATAGAGTGATCAGGCCTGTTGGGGTAATGATAGGGTGAAGTCGCGTGAGCGGGCATTAGCCTGGATACGAGACTTATAAACGGGGGGAAGGGGAGCACTCCGATGTGTAGCGTGCGACTGATACCATGATGCCTCTTCTTTCCATTTATACCCAGGGCGGTTCTTACAGGAAAGGTGTGAAAGTGTCGTCTAGAGCGACTCATGGGTCTTCCGCCCTTGAGGAGAAGAAAGAGGAGCAAGGAATATCCCCACCCCGGCCTTATTCTTGCCTCCTTTCCTCCCTCCTTCCAGTTAACTCAGATTCAACCGACTGAACTCATACTGTACATTACACCGCATTTCCCAGTAGAACTTCCAGCCAAAGAATGGCTTGGAGACAGTTTGAGACAATTTTGTTTTATTCTCCTGTAAAATTAGGATTGCTGTGTTGATCGGGGCGTTGCAAGAAAATTCATTAGTATTGTCACCTTGATGGCTAAGAGCCATGTTGTGTCACTCATGATATCTCCGCGTGATCAAAAGAAGTCATTTTGTCAGTTCCGTGTCGTGCCGTCTTTCACAATAATGACCAGATTTTGCTCAGTCGCGATGTCTGCGGTTGTCACGGAGAGCTCACGTTTATGCCTGAGTACAGAAGTACTTGTCTGGGTGCTGCTGTACCTGGGGACCCCCACCTTGTTGCTTTGTTGTTGTTTTTTTTCCCCTGACTTTATGTGAAGGGGGAGGGGGGAGGATCGATAGTGAGGTAGAGGGAAAGAGGAGAAAGCGGTGGCGAGAGATTGCAATTTCCAGTTGATTGTTTTTTTTTTTTTAATAACTTGGTCATTTCTCTGAGGTTATGTGTAGAGTCAACATATTACTCTATAAAACCATCTTAATCCTAATTTCAATTCAATTTAGGTTATTTTGTGTCCGTCCATCTTCTTTTGTTTTTTTTATGCTCTTCATCTCTTTCTTTCTTTTCTTTTCCTTCACCCTCTCTTCCTTCTTGTTTGCTGTCTTTCTCGTCTCTTCTCTTCTCTTCTCTTCTCTTCTCTTCTCTTCTCTTCTCTTCTCTTCTCTTCTCTCTCATGACCCTCTGCCTATCCACCTCTCAGTCAGATTTATAGCATGCGATCACAGCACAACGCACACAGAATCCACAGATGACAAGCCTACCTCCAGAGGCGTAAACAAGAAAAGCAAATTTACCGAAACCAGCTGGTGCAGCAGCAGCGCATAAGATTATTGATTAGCATAATATTCCATCCGGTGCCACTAATTGGGTTGTAGGTTATCAATATCTTTGAATGCATTAATATGTCAGGTGCTGTTCTGTCCATTCGCTCGGGGATATTCAATGATTCATGAATAAACGTTTTCCGTTATGGTTATAGCGTATTGATCCCTCACGCTGTGAGGCAGGAGACGGAGGAAATGGATAAAAATTTCATGCTGATAAGCGTGGTATTGGGATATGTCTTCTGTCTTTCTTTCTGTCCTTACCGATCCAGCACAATTTGGACCCTAGCCCTTTTGTTCAATACCATTTGATAAAATCTACTGTATTATTCTGTTGGTGTTGTGGATACATAAAAAGTATTCGATATATCAGGTGCTTATTTTTTTTTTGANGGGGGGGGGGGGGGAGGTTGGGGAAGTGTGGTTCTGATGTCATCGAGGTTTAGGTATGAAGATGCCAATGTTTTTTTTTTCACTGTTGGCTTATAAGGATTTACACCTCTCATTAACTTATCTTGGGGTGTCGTGTCAAAATACTTTCCAAACGTGTTGTTTAGCTCTTCCCCCAAATTTTGACACAAAGAAAAATGCACCTGAACCAGTTAGCTTTTGAGAACTTAGGCAGTGAAGCAGACAACCTAATATTTTAGGCCTTTCCAAATTCCACTCAGTAAACAGAGTAACCTTACCCACTTAGCAACAACCACAAATTTTATACTTGAGTGACTAAACCTCACCTATTCTAAGTCTACACATGTATTTGCACCTATCTAAGCCTTTGAAATTAAAATCCAACCCCTCCCCTCCCCTCCCCATGGCCAGTTTTCTGATTTTATAGGGACTGTTTAAAATTGCATATTTTTTATGCCAGGTGCTGTTGGCATCTTCATACCTTTAGGCTGTCAAAGGTGCTCATCTGTTTAATAGGATATAGTATCCGGGTCTCAGTGCCTTTTCTACCACGAGTTATTGCTCTTTGTGGCATGGTCATGCCTGTGGATTGGACTCTGAGTGATCCTCTCACGTCTTTCGAAACAAACCATTCAGGATGTCGCGGATCCGTCGCCCCCACCCCCATCCCTCCCTTCCCCCGGAAAAAAAAACAACAACAACAAAACCCGGCTGAGTAAAATGGTGTCTAATGTTTCTTTGGATGGCGGGCTGTTTAGGTGCAGCTCTCTTAGGCGGACACCTGACCAAAAGCTGAAGATACCCAGATGGCACATTTGGGGATGTTGAGGTTGTATCCTGTTTAAGATACTAACTAGAGTTGCATTGCGTTCACAGGCGGAAGATGGTCCCTCCTAGGCACTGGAATTTGGAATATGTAATCTGCAAGAAACTCTTAGGTCCGTGGCGAATTGCTGTTACGACACATGGAGACCATCATGATCAGCATGTTACGATCACTGCAAAGATGTTATGAGTTAGAAGGAGAAAAGTCACTGTGAAATATGAATATGAAAATTTGGCTTTTATTTCCCGGTAGGGAAATTGTACACAGTGCCATACACGTCTCATTCATAATACAAATACATAGCACAGTATACGCTATACATGTAAGTACATAATATTATAAATGAAACACGTGACTAGAGTCATTGCTGGTCGCCCGCGATGCAGCGCCCTGGTATTCGTAAGGTAGACTATTCCTCATACCGGGCCTCGTTATCTCATGACCTTCGTATCTCACCTTGTCAGACGTTGACCTTTGCCTGATCTTACCAGTTCATAATCTGTGTATCTGATTTTGTAAGCATGTAACCTTCTTTTGAAACTTGTCAGTTTTTGACCTTGTGCGGGACCTTTCAGCCCTTCGCCTATATTTCACTGATAAACTCAAAGCTTAGTGTCTTGACATTCGCAGGTTCGTAATGTAATGCTCGGTCCATGGGCCTGCTCTCCAGATTTTTGTTAGCACCTGACCTTGGGCAGACCTTGTCACTTAATGGAATATGGCTGCCCCGGAAGAAGTTAAGAGGCCTTAATGATATCTTCAGAATGTTCTTATCTCGACTAGCACGAGAAAACAACCGACTTTCGTTCACCTACATAGACTTTTCAACACTGAACGCGTAATGAGTGTCAAGCATGTCAGACCAGATTGTCATTCCAAGACTAAATGCATGAATCCACTTCAGCACAGTCGTTTTCAGTGTACTCTTTCAGTGTCACCGATATCTTACGGTTCTTATAACCGTCTCTGTTCATTAAGCGCCGGAAATAAGCCGTGTTCCTAATGGCTGCATTATCACAGGAAAACAGAATGGGTAGTCCGAGGTGAGAGTGCGAGTCGGTGCTACTAACTTCTAACAAATAGCCTTATTAGCCACTATGCCAGTGTTTTGTTTGCTCAGTGGCTCACCTTGTGGTGTTGGTTTAGCTGTGTTTGCTGGAACCCTTCAGCACCAACGACGGGGAAATCGAGGGTTTGGAACCAGGCGTGAAGCGAGGAAATGAATCAGGCTATTAGCTTTGTTCTTGGTAATTTTTTTTTGTTCTTTCTCTCACTATCTGCCTTTTTTTTAACTCGGTCTCAGTCACTCGTCTTTTCGCCCACGTCAGTCTGTTTTCCCTGTTCCAAGCCCCTGTCCAAGTTTCATTCAGATTGATGCTAATTGTGGGGCTGGACACTTGCCTTGCGCTTTCTTGATTGTCCTTGTCCAGTTCCTCCAAATCCCCTCTCCCTCCCTCCCCCAGTCTCTTCCCCT
>JAWQUT010000192.1:1142835-1160305 GCA_033807755.1 Ellobium chinense
CCAAAAGATTACGGCGTTAGGCTCGACATCTAAAGGTCCTAGGTTCGATTCCCGACCATAATCATGTTATAAATGTCTTTGGAAAGCATTTTATTCACATTTTCCTCAGTCACCCGTCTATAAATTGGTACCTGGCCATAGGCAGCGAAAGATATCAGATTGCGAGGGATCAACGCCTATAAATTGAAGAGCAATGGAAGCTCCCCAAGAGCTGAGAAAGTTCTAGAGTGATCAGGCCTGCTTGAATAGTAACAGTATAAAGTCGCGTGAGCGGGTGCAAGTCTGAATACGAGACTTGAAAACCGCATTATTATTCTTATATGATTTCAAAACAAGTCTTTCCCTTAGCAACGTGGCTATCATATAAACAATAGAAAATATACCATCCTGGCTGGGAATAATGGTAGTAATCAAACAAACGGCCGTTGTCGTAGCAACCCTGATCCCCTGGAGTGAACAACTGAAAATAGCGCTTGTTGACCTGTTTCTAAAGTCAGGGCTACTTATGTTTTTCTTGTTACGGGAACTGCAATCTCTTGGCATCCTGATATTGACCCCCCTTGTCCTTGCGGTGACCGTCTTTCTGATTTCTGTTAAAGAGAGCTACGTATGGAATATATACTACATATAAGATATATAATACAATGGTCAGTTCCGTTTAATTGCTTCTCTTTGGAAGCACGGAAAAATGTTGGGACTTCGTCATAACATGTCTTTAAGAAAGTAAGTTTCTCTTGTGTATTTACAGGTGCGTTAAAGTGGAAGTTGTGATTAAGGGATTTGCGATAAAGAGGGCATCAACTGCACTGTAAAAGCCTACTCAGTGTCAGATTATCGGGGAAAACAAAAAAAATATAATCCAGATATAAAAAAAATAAGCAGCACTCTCAGAACAAGCACTCGAGCAGATTTAGCCGAGTACTGAGTACTCATTATTGCTGATGACGTTTGTGATGTAGGCCGACCATTGATTTTTCTCTCGTCTTGGAGGCTGTCACAGACTTTGCCCCGTTGTCAGCTATCGCTTTATAAAGCACCCGGTATATCTGCTCAGCATCGGCGCTCGGGGTCATTCGACACTGCAGATCTTACGGAGCGTGATGCCGGATCGTCTTTCAACCGTTTAGATTTCCTTTTAGATCTTGTGCTCCTCATTTTTTTTGCCTTCTAACCTGACGTTGTTGGATATTTGGTCTTAGCAACCCGAAACTGTCATCCGAGAGCAGAAGCATCAGCAGTATTTGTGTCGATGGTAGTGTTGGACGGGTTGGATAGGTTTGCAAAATAAACAGCTTGGCAGTGAATTGCAAGTCACTGGCTGTTGTGAATAGAGCTCGAGTCCATGACGTTAGCGTGAGCTTTGAGGCACCACGGTCGAATCAGTGATATTTTGCTCGGCTCGCTTGGGTTTTACTGCAGCAACAAACAGTGTTTTCAACAGGCGATATGGCGAAGGCAAGCGAATGGGGGAAAGAAGTGGTATGTTAATTGCTTTGTCTTGTAAAAGTCTGTAGTCGCCGTTGAGTCGATATCCGTGTTGAAATATGTCACATGGTGCTAGATTCAATATCTGAGATTTTACTTTGCCGTTCCGTAATTTAATATCCTTGGGTTTTTTTGGTTTTTTTTTTTTTTGGCTTGTGTATGTTGGAGACAATAACAACGTGTTATTCAGAGATGAAGAATATTTACAGATCCGTATTTGGCAAGGCATTTAAGACATTCAGCACTTGATCAGTCTTTTAATGTTGTCAACGATTATATTACATAAAAGAACAAAACTATTTCTTTCTGCCCCGTGAGTATGATTTAGCGCAAAAATCGTGAAGAACTGAGTTGGTGAGGAACGCAAGATATTTACAATGGGCTCTTCATGCAGCACAGTAGAGACTACGGCACAGTCCGTTCACTCTTCACCACATGGAAGCACCAAGGCATCGAAAACACCAACAACGGGACCGAAGGCAACACCATCGTCTCCAGCCACTACTGCTGCAACAACAACAACAACGCACACCAAAGCGAGCAAACAGGATTCGCATATCAGCACATCCGATGTGGAACCTTCCGTCATCTTCAATATGGAAACAGGGGAGAGAGACGTCAGTAACTCAACAACAGACAACAGGAATGGTCTTCAGACTTCGGAGGAACAAAACCACGCTGCTAGAGAGACATTGGATTTAGACACAATTAAACCTGATACCGGAAAAGATAACGGATTGAGGTCAGCAAATTCTGCAGCCAAAAACGGCATTGACAGCGCTGGTGTTAGCAGTAATGGCGAGGTTAGGGATAATCTTAAGCATGACAGCGATGCGGACAACAAAAACCACACCAAACCTCCTGGAGAAGCTGATGGTCGCGATGGCAGACGAACAGACAACGTCAAACCAGAGAAACTAGAGCACGATGGAGGTCATGACTCGGGGCTGGATGAAGATGATAATGCCGAAGATGTTGACCACATGGACGAGACCGACGAGGATGAAGGTTGTGAACTTGAGGAGGAAGCTGATGTCGTAAGTTCTATCTATACGTCACTGCTTTCCATCTATAGTGTAGAATGCATTCTCGGATTCGTGAGAATATCTTGATGGGGCTTGGTGTCGCTGTTGGCTTTGGTGTCGTTTTTTTTCTTGGCAGTAATAAAGCGTTTTTATTCCAAACCAGAGTTGTCTTTTCCTGTATCTGCTGTGTACTCTTTGTCCATTTCCCTTATAATCTGCTTAAGCGAAACTCAGTTTTCTTGTCCTGTGGTGAAAGGGAGGAGCTGTTATGGACGACACATCCTCTTTGTTTATGTATAATGCCGCATATCTTACGACTTAGATAGTAGTATACGACTTTATAACTCAAAGCAGAGTCCCAGACATTGTGTTTCTCCCAACAGACTTCAGTCATTGTTGACTTCATGTATTCCTTTGCTCCATGCATCGAAATCCATTCTATGTTTTTCTCACCTTCCACCCCCTGTTCCCCAAAAGTCTGAGAACTTCAGGACTTTCAAAAGAGCTTTCATGAATTTTGAATATTTTTAATACAAAGATTTAGATATAATCTACAGGCGCTGCAAGTTTCAAAAATTTAGAGATGGGGTGGAGTGGGTCTTAGTCACGCGAAAAAGCGCCGTGATTTGAGGAGGGGNGGGGGGGTTAAGGAGGATGATATTCTCTATAAGGTTTGAAGCAAATGGGGAAAGGGAAATTGATGCCAAGCCTTCGATAAACAGACAGTGGAGAAAGAAAGTTGAAAATCATGGCGTATGCAGTGGATAGATAACCCCAAAAGCTGTTTGGCTATATCTTACCCCAGAACCATTTATCAGTGAACACAAAGCCTGGCTGGTATAATTCTTGATTGTTTTGGACTGTATCTTGGTGCTTTCCTCAGTCAGTGTTGTCAGAAGGTGTGCTGTCATGATACCATCCAACCTGACATTTCGTACCATGTTTTCTGTTGAGTGCATCATTGATCGTAACATTGCTGTGATTTACACCGAGTTATATAAAATATTTTATTTCTGCGTAAACATGAATTCCGCGAATAGTTGTCTTTTAAAGAGATCAATACTGGGAAACATGGTTATTCGAGCCAAGTATACGTTACAGTGTGCTTGATAACATTGTGTTTAGCCTGCTTAACCGGTTGCTGAAGTTGAGTGCGCAGTGGAATTTTCTTATGAATAGTCTTTCATTCTCAGTCCAGATGGTAGAGAATTTATATACGTGTATCTAGTGTGTGTGGTTCACGAAAAGAAGGTTGTTTGTCAAGAGACAGAATTTCAGTCGATGCAGAATGGCACCACTGATGGATTGTACTAGGACCAGACCCAGCAGTCACAACTGTGTTATTATGGCTGACCCTCTTACAGTACCGGAGAGAGATTGAGTCAATTCCCGAAGTTATTTTTTTTCCCTTTATCTGTCCTTTACATTTACATTGTTATAACGAGAATTACGGAATAGAACTACATGTAGTTTAGGGCTGCTCTGATGCTCTTCATCCTGAAAAATTATTTTCGGGTTGTTTGAAATTCTCCGAAAAGGGCAACCGCGTTAAAGGTCTGTAAATACTCCCTCGCCCCCAACCCCAACCCCAACCCCACCAATCTCCCTGCTTTATCTTGTGTCAAATGTTTCTTTCCTGGTGTGGCTCTGGTTCCATCTCAGATACAGAATAAGTATCCGAAAGGGCTCCTTGGAATAACATGCACTATTAAATAATGATGATAGCAAAGTTTCCTTATGTGGCTATTGGATAGGTGGGCACTCATGTGATAGCGCATTTATTGTATTCTGCGAGCCGAGGAGAGGGGGGGAAAAGGGCGCTCAACAACGTATTTGTTGTATTCTGCGAGTAGAGGGAGGAAAAGAAAGCTCGTGTGATCACGTATTTGTTGCATTCTGCGAGTAGAGGGAGGAAAAGAAAGCTCGTGTGATCACGAGTCATATTCTGCGAGTGGAGGGGAGAAAAGGGGCTTGTGTGATTACGCATTGTATTCTGTGAGCAGAGGGGGGAAAGGGCGCCTATATCATCACGTACTTACTGTATCCTACGAGCAGAGGGAAGCTAGATGATATAAAACATAGGTCTAAACAGCCGGAAGTTGGATGACCCACTGGGAGTTGACTGAACCCAGAAAATTCGGTAACTGAAACCAGTACAACCCTTTTTGACCCAGTGCTTACGACAGTTTGTATAAATTTCACAGAGATAATTTACTAGACTACTGTAATGGATGACCTTTATGGGAAGGGGAGGGGTTGGAAGAGGTTAAGAGTGGAGGAGGGAGGACGTGAAGATGAATCTGGATGAGAAAACATCGTTCCTGTGGCCGTATGTATAATCCATACGTTAGTTAGCGTATTGCGTTAACAGCAGTGAACACTACTAATGTTTTGGGAGTTTCCCGTGGTTACTGCCCTGCGTTAACTAACGTAAGGATTAAATATATATGGACGAATTTGATTTCGCCGTAAATGAGTGAGCATTTGTCATTGTTTAACTAAGAAAATGGGTTTAGGAAGGGTTGAATTACGGCGAAATCGAGCACGCTGATATATATGGCCATAATGACATTGAATGAACAAAAATAGTGACACTTCATCAGTTACTAAGCGTTTATTATACAGCTGATATAGACCAGCACTAGATAAGTACTTTCGTATTGTATTTCACTGATAACATTCTCTGGAGACCGTGAATGTTCTCTTAATCTCAGGCGAATATTGCAGCAAATAAGAATTAGTATTCGCTTGATAGCAATACTCACCACTCACATCATATGACAGAAGTAGGTCAACATTTTTGCTTATAAGCGACGTTTTGTTGACTGCATACCTGAGATATAAAAATGCAGTGGTGTAATTTACTACATGACGCAACCCTCAGAAACAGACAAAACACTGAAAACAGTAGTCTAATTTTGCTACATGAGACAGCAGTTTTCCTGATGTGATATGAGAAGCCATTAATATTAGGGGAGGGGAGGGAGAGGCGATGCGAGGAAGAGATAACCAGTGAGTAGTTTTTGCGTAGACTCGGCGTGACACAGCAAAATATCGTAGATAGGGAGTGTCAGGGAGCACAGGCCCTTACCACCGAAACCGTAAATAAATTTCCGTGGAAGTGGAAAGAGTAAACTGCACGCTGTTGTCTCGTGTACTTGCGCGACTGGCGGGCTCTCTTCTGTTCATTCATTACATTCCCACACCTCGCTTTTCTTTTCTACGTTGCGGTATTTGGTCGGGTTTGGTTTAGGCTATAATACGCGCTGTACGCTAATCTGGTAGTGTAGTTGCCCTCGTGTTGCCAGTGTGGTGTGTGATATTCAGAACCTGTTAGTCGAGACCTCCACGTCGATCGGGGATAATACTGAATTCTTGTTTGCATGGTAAGGGAATGCAAACTTAATAGGACTTTTCACATATTTTTTTGTGTGTGTTAAGTTTTGCATCTGTTACATACATTTTGCATTAAGGGAACGTGTTCAGTTGGCTGAATTTTTATAATAGTATTCCACACTTCGGTTTATTTTCATGTTTATTGTTTTCTTTGAAGTACATAGCAGTCAAACTTTTTATTAATTTCTGATTTTATTCATTTATTTACGTTTTCACGTTGATGTTTTCATTAAAACGTGCGTTTTTATAAGTTATCAAGCAAGAGGATACTTTCTTTTCTACAAATAATTAAGCTTTATAGTCTGAATGCTTACTGAGCATGCCAAATGCAGTCATATATAGTGTTACATGTAAATGCATGTTGGAATTCTTTTTTTTTTTTATGGCAGATTTTTTTTTTTTTTGCATGATACAGTACTATGTTTTTCACTTTCTCCTTTTCTATTTCCTCTGGCTTATTTGCTTTCTGTTCTCGTCAAATGTTCCTCTTCAAACTGTCGTCTCTTACACTCACGGACCCTTTAGCCAGTTTTGCCTGACTTCCAGTGTAAAGTAAAGTCCTGACATAGTTGAAATTTCTGTCCTCTAACAGACCCAATAACCTAATTAGTGTGGCGAGTGACAAACCGTGACATTACCATCTTTGTTGGTACCATGTTGCAGCAGACGGCTTGACTTTAAGTTACGTTTGATCGAGTGTTAAGGATTCTTCTTCTCCCCCCCCCCCCCCCCCCCCCCCCCCCCCNAAATCCAACCCTCTTCCCCGAAAGCTGTTTAGGCAAATGCCTCTTTGGAATAAGCCGTATGTTCGTGCGCATTAAACTATGCTTAATCCCCCACCCTACCACTGCCTCCCCATCCCTCCTCTCGTCCTGAGACGTACTTATTATATAATTTATAGACGACCCCGAAGGCCATTTTGGCTTTTGTATATAATTTAGCGTTTGAACAGGACGTCTTTGAAAACTGTGACCGTCTTGGTTTGAAGGTGAAACTCCCTGGTTCAGTGTTTCAGTGTCATTTGAGAGTTTGCATGTTGACAGCTACTTAGGATGCAGTCCATACAACACAAATGCACTTCTTACGATGGTAAGAGATTTCATCATTAATGCGCAAGCTCTCAACTATTTACCCGTCAGCGTAGCAGGTGGTAGATGGTTTGAAAGCATCCATTTATCCCGTCGGAAAAGTACAAAATAAGGTCCTAGGAAAAATGGCTCGGAGAAACAAAGTATTTGGAGTCCATTACGTATGGATCCTGTTACGCCGTCCTGATGAGAAACATTTGTATAGTGGGCTGGAAATTGCCAACTCAAAGTATACTTGTAGCATGCATTTGTCTGGAGAATAGTAGACCGTTCTTAATTAGTTAACTCTAAGAAGGCTCGCTTCCGGTTCAAGCAACAGTCGTATGACTGCGTTATCAAATCTCGCTCCCGAAAGTGAAAGGTGCATTAGCCAATAAAAACCTCTGCAACAGACCAAATCAGCCAGTCATACCTCTCTGACAATGGAGAAATTGAAATCGGAAGTAATGATTGCTGGAGTTGTGACTTTCGGGGTCCGGATGACCGTGCATGCATAGTAACACTGATAGTGGTCAATGGTGTATGAGTTGTGGGATGTCTTTCGCGCAATTGACGCTGTTGGATGTAATGATCTCGTGAAAAGAAAAAATCGAGGGAGGGAAGGAGAGGGAAAACATGGTAACTGTTGTTTTGGAAGCTATGCAAACTAGTACAAGCAAGCTAATTTGTGGAGGGCGAGGAGGGGGGAGGGGTGCTGTCAATTGATTTAATTATGATCATTATTTCTACTTGCCTCCTCTTCCCTCCCCCCTCTCGCCCCCTCCTTTTCGCGTCCCCTCCATTTCGCGCCCCTTCATCTGAGAATTCCTTACCTACTTTGGGCATGCACTAATCAGAAGAATGGAACATTAAATGTTTTATGCCTGCCTCAGAGACATACACAATATAAATATTTGAGCATGCAATTTTGCGATGAAAGAGTATTAAAATTACCTCAGTCGATGGTGTAATTAATGATACCGTACCATTCTGTCCCAGCCCCCTTGTGGCCGTAAAAACGATGTGTAGGCAACATTGCAAAATCGATTAAGTACCATCGTCCCCCTTTTAGAGCTGAATGCTGCTTTACCTCTCTCATATCGAGTTTTGACCCCATCTGGCACATTATGTAGCCAAATTGACATTAGGGTTAGTTTTAGTCTCATGTTGAATGTACAGCGAATACTTGAAGCCCTTACGGACGCTGTATGTACAGTGACGCTGTCCTAACTGTATGGCATATCTAAACCCTTTGCGCTCAATTCATCAATTCTCAAGTACCTGTTACTTGAGTTCATGTCATACCAAAGTCGTGAATGTATTTACAATACATATTCACCGCCCAGCTCCTCCTTCCCTTTAAGAAAACAAAACGCTTTTCAGGCCTTTTTTTTTTTTTAAGGTGTTGGATCCTTGTCCTTAATTTGTTAGCACTTTTCGTTATCCCTTCTTTAGCTTCGCTGCAGAATTTTTCAACGTGTTCTTGAGTGTCAGATCTTTGTCGTAACTTTTCAGGCGCTTTTACTTCCAGTTCTTTCTTTGTTACCATCTAAATTGCTCTCTCTCTCTCTCTCTCTCTCTCTGTCTCTGTCTCGCTCTCTCTCTTTCTCTCTCTCGACCTTGTAAATGGGTTTTTGCTATATCTGTTGAAGCATGCACTTATCTTCAGTCTTTTCATCCCACCCTCTAGAAGTGTTGTAAAAGTCATTTGCAAATTACCACAGATCTTGGTCACAATTTCTTACATATACCGCCCCCACCTCCCCCCACTCACGCTTGTCCCTACCACCCTTCCTTTCCCCTCACCCACTGTACAAGTATCTTTCCTCCACAGTCTCAGGTAGCGACCAAGGGCGGCGTCACCCTCATAAGGGTGGGCAACAAAAATACCAGAAGCAGCAAAGTTCTGGTGGAGGCTGAGGGAAAAGTTAACGTCTCTACCCTCACCACAGATCAGCAACACCCTTTTGAAAACGGGGCACCCGCCTTTGAAGAAGACTTCGATGTAACTCGAACATTGTTATATTCTGTATACCACTATAGCCAAAATCGTCTTTGTTGACATATAACGCAGTAACACCGTGGTCCACATGAGAGAAATTTGGAGAAAAAAAAAAGCAGAATCGTACACAGACTTCTTATTGGCATGAAGAGAACTAATTCCTCGTAAAAGTTGTTCCTTGCTTAAAATTTGGAGCTTTTCTGATGAATTTAGATAATATGATCAGAACTGATGCAATAGAGCGAAAACACTGCCTGACCAAAAAAAAAAAAACAACTGCTCAGTGAGATTTCTCTTGGGAGAAACACTTCTGTTTTTTTTTTCCTTAGGAAAATAACATTGTAGACAAGCAAACGACACTTTCACTGTGGAAAAAAAGCACTTCCCAGAAAAACAAAGTTTCTTTAGATTTGCGGTGGACAGGAAGTAGAAAAAAGGGAAGGCGGGACGTTGGGATGCATTTGGTGGTATTTTTAGATCGGTTCACATGACGTCATTGCATTGGCGTGACTTCTCTTACAAATTATTTTCCACCACAGAAAGCATATACAAAAGAATTCCTTTTTAAACAGGCCCAAAGTTGTGAATATAGTACATACCAGAATTTTCATTTGACCCAGTTTGTAATTTGCAGAATGCAACGTTATACGTCAACACGGACGAGATGTAACTGTCTTCAAGCTCATGTAACCTAGGGCGTGCTTCATCCTTATTCACTTTCTTAGCGTCTGTCATAGAATTTTTTCCAGACATCTCAAGATGTTCTTGTACCTACAGCTGGGCTTCACGAAGTCAAATATCAGTGGGCAGGTCCAAAATGGTAAACTTGTGAGGACTGCACGTTTGTGGATGAAAATAAAAATTGATAATCGAAGATGGGGACGTGGGACAATACAAAAACACCGAATGTGCACTTTTTATTCCAAGCACACGACATTTGAAATCGTGAAGTCATATTGTAAAGGCTTCTTATCTGTTTTCAAGCTTATGTAATCACGTGACTGTTACTGTTACTTTGGCTTTCGCTTTCTGTGAGTCTGTCGTACCACTGTTCTCTAAGAATAACCAAATTCCTTATAGATCTGTGGAGATTATACTGTTCTCTTGTTTAGATGCACAGTAGTATTGTGACACTTTGTCGTGACATTCTCTAGCTGATTGAACTGTTCAGTGATTAGAAATAACCGAGATAAAAACTTCGTCACAGAATGAAATGCTGCATCAAAACGAATTACAGCAGAATACTTAACACAGCATTGGCCTAGTTAGCACAAAAACTCATAAAAGAATTTGACGGATATCAAGTGGATTCGAGCAGTAGATGTGTTACTTGGCCGCACACCGTTTAATGAGCGTGACCTTTGTTGATTTATTGAATGATTTTGCTTAACTCATGCTCAAATTAACACCTCGAAGTAGCATTCCGATAATTAGACAATTAATAGGCATTGATTACAAGTAAGTTTTCACCACCATAAACCTACAGTTATTATACCCAGCTGGGGAAATCACAATTAAATGAATGTTGCGTTAGACTCATTTGGAAAGCGTAGAAGATTGACCAACTTCACTTTCTGAGGTGAAGAGAGGACAACGACTTCCTGGCAGTTAGGTCTGAATCTATGGTGTCGTGAATTTCGTTCACCCTATAATCACGTGACATGCGAAGATATTGTATCAGACTCTAGATTGAAATCCGATGACCCTGTTTCCATGGGACATGTTTATTAAGAATTTTTTTTTTCTTGCTGCCTAGTC
Source organism: Ellobium chinense (assembly GCA_033807755.1). NCBI lineage: Eukaryota > Metazoa > Mollusca > Gastropoda > Ellobiida > Ellobiidae > Ellobium > Ellobium chinense. The sequence goes on from JAWQUT010000192.1 coordinate 1,153,569, forward strand.
TCTTCTCCCACAGAAGGTCTGCTGAGTTCTTATCTGGTTTGATGTTTCTCGTTTTCTCGTGTTACCATACTATCCTGTGCTCTACTTTAAGATTTGAATTTAGCCAAAACTAGCCTACTTCTAATATGGATGGTGTTACAAATCTGATCATGAACTTTTCACCTACAGTGAGACTGATTTATTTCGCCGACATTCCCTGCGCACGATGTTGAATCAAAGTTAGTGGGAGAAGATCCTTTTTAATTAGGTATTTTCAGCTCCATCACGTGACCTAGGAAATCTTGTTCACACGTTGGTTTGTTTAAATGCTCTGCTCATGTATGATTACTCGTCACTTATCAAAATATCCTCGCTATCCCTAGATCACGTGGTGTAACTGGCCCGTCTGAAAATACCTCATTAGGTATTTTCAGCTCCATTACGTGACCTAGGAACTCTTGCTCGCACGTTGGTTTGTTTACATGCTCTGATTGCTCGTCATTTATCAAAATATCTTAGCAATCCCTAGATCACGTGGCGTAACTGAAAATACCTCATTCCAGGCATCTTACCCATTTTATCCTACATTTCATGATTTTTTTTTCCGAGTAGCTTAAGAAAAGCGAATTTCCCCATCGCACGGGAGATTGGCTTTTCAGAAAACCAATTTACCCGAACGTAAAGGTAAATCCCTGCGAGTGACAACACTGATCATGGATCACAAAAGATCACAACGAAATTTCACCTTCAAAAAGCATTGTATTGCCTATTGAAACAGGAAGATGGAATAATCTGCCATTGGAAGAACGCAAGTGTAACTTTTGTAATAGCCCTTTTGCTGTGGGCGATGAATTTCATGCTCTGTTTGAGTGCAAAATGTTTGATGCGGAAAGAAAGAAGTATGTTGACAAAAAATACATGTTACGACCCAGCATGTTCATTTTAACTAAGCTTTTCGGCAATAACACNTCATGTTGGGAGATCCCAGGTATTTCAGAACAGCCTTAGTTTTGCTACTCTACGTAGTATGTACTCTTTACGTACATCCCAGAAGCAAAATTATTGTATCTGACATCTCGGTTTGTCCGGACTGTTCCTAGAAAAGGGTAGTTCCTACGGAACTTCCCGGTTTTTGTTAGCACTTACTGTAAATGTCCAAGAACTAGTACCTAAATTACATCCCGAGAATGACCCAGTGTGAAATCGGAAGCACTCGAGAAGTCATTTCATTATGCTTTCATGCCCGCCTGAACAAATCCGTGCACTTTTACTTTTATTATGTATTAATAAAAAATGTTGATATGTTTGCTCATATGTATTGCATTGTACTAGAGCTAAATAAATTAATGTTTATGGAGAAGCAATCTACCCTTAAATCACACCGCCGCCCCATGATGATACTGTACAGAGAAGCTTATTTCTTCTTCGGTGACTCTTCGGAATACGATAAACGTTCTTTTCAACTACGTTCGAGACAAAACTCGAATCAAATTTTCCTGGAAATGATTGTTGCATCACGATATCGGGGGAAAAAAAAGGCATACATGCATGAATAAAAGCACGGAAAATGGCGCAGCATTCATATGCATTCACTGTTGTTGGTAAGAAAAATCGGGAAGTTCCGAAGAAGCTGTGTTCATTAGCTAAAAATTTTGCCGATTATTGCTGATTCATGTCACACAAATTTTAATGCTTCTTCGATGCTATTTTTTTTTTGTTTTGGGGTACAGGTATTTAGTAAAGACTGATGCCCTCAATTTGGCATCCAATGCCACAGCGATAAAAAGATGGTTGTATAGGTATTTACCTTACTGACAATAGTTTAACGCCACCATATGTTACAGGTATGTTAAATTTTCATACAGCTCATACGAAAAGAGTGCCTCTTTCAACAGTTCTGAACTTAATTATGCGCGCGTCTCATTCTCCAGTGTAGCCTTTTTCGGAAAGTGTTTTCGAGCATAATGTTTTTAAAATACTTGAGTAGACATATTTTATTTATGGATGGCCTCGCTGTTACTGTTTACTACTCTCGGTCTGCTGCGCATTCAGTACATTAGAACTGATAGTGAGAAGGTTACACACGCCCAAATCTTTTTGCTATATTTTACTATGTACTGTCCATTGCCGTCACTCTAGCCCTGATTTTCGTTGGCTATTCCCACTCACCAGTAATGGAGATAAGCATCTGATCTAGAAAAAAAAATTACTTTTAAAAGCCCATAATAAGTAAAGATTTTTGCTGTGTCTCTTCGTTTGACCCACCCCCATGAAAAGCGACTTGAGGCCCCAGGCTGTTTCAAGAGAACAGGTGGTTAGCTTATTGGCAGCCCCTATCTTTTCAAACCTTTGACCCGGAATAGTGCTGCTTTAATTTAACCTTTACTGGCCAGGGAAGTGACAAATGCATTAGAACAGGCCACAGCTAAGGTCACTGGGTCCCTGAGAGGGAGAGATAAAATTGATATGATAAATATATCACCCTTCCTTGTAAGACCAACCGAAGTGACCTCAAAATCAGTGCGCGCGCATGTGTAACCAGAAAGTGCTGAATCACCCTGGCTAGCCACTATGCGTGCCCATGTACTGGGCTCGCGCGTGACACAGTGTCACGAGTGCCACAGTTGACCGGATGTTTCTTCACATAATAATAATGAGCGTCAGTGGTGTTTGTGTTCAGTTTAGGCTGTACATCGCTCCTGATAATTAAAAACACCTGGAGGCCATGTTTACCTCCGCGCCAGTCCCTAGCATCTAAGAAATAAACAAGCTTTTTCATCATCTTTGTTCCCGCATATTGTGACTTAAAAAATAAGAACGTCGTACGTGCTTCTAAGAGATACGACAATTTTGCTTTCTAGTGGCGATTAGTTAGTAAAACTTCTCAGGGTGCCTTAACTAAACATTGGTGATGGTGAGCAGTAACTTCTTAGAGTGTCAGGAAGTGGAAGAGCTGAAACACTTGCTAGATAGTTAAGATAGGCATTATCTTCGTTTCAAGATCTTCTGTTGCCTCGCTCTCCTATGTATTGTTACATAACATGCTTTGGGTGATCTATTCAGTATCTCGCTATCTCATTGTATAATAATATAATAAATTCACGATAATATCATTTGCAGTGACGCAGACGGTCGTATTCCACAAAATCAAAAGAAGTCGTATACACATTTCGGTACCATTTTGTTTAAAATTCTGAGGCTATTCTGATGACAGTATTGAAATTCCTTTGTGAGCTCAAAAACATAAGAACTTTACTATTTTTTTGGTTTTATTATTATTTTGATAATGAGGTTCTGTGGTCGTGCTAGTGAAATGGTTATTTATAGTCCCCGTTCTTTTTTTTTTTTACGTAAACTTCATTTGTGTGGAATGAGTTTTACGTCATCAGAGACGACATAGAGCTACGTCATCAGAGACGATATAGAGTTATGTAATCAGAGACGATATAGAGCTATGTCATCAGAGACGATATAGAGCTATGTCATCAGGGACGATATAGAGCTACGTCATCAGGGACGATATAGATCTGCGTCATCAGGGACGATATAGATCTACGTCATCAGGGACGATATAGAGCTTTGTCATCAGAGACGATATAGAACTGTGTCATATAGAGCTGTGTCATCAGAGAAGATATAGAGCTGTGTCATATAGAGCTTTGTCATCAGAGACGATATAGAGCTGTGTCATATAGAGCTTTGTCATCAGAGACGATATAGAGCTGTGTCGTCAGAGACGATATAGAGCTATGTCATATAGAGCTTTGTCATCAGAGACGATATAGAGCTGTGTCATATAGAGCTTTGTCATCAGAGACGATATAGAGCTGTGTCGTCAGAGACGATATAGAGCTATGTCATATAGAGCTGTGTCACCAGAGACGATATAGAGCTGTGGCTTCACAATGCTGCCCAACTTCGACGCTAGCGGAAACTATAGGAGATACCATTGATGATTTCGGGGTTACCCTAGTTATAGCCAGTGCGCAAAGTTCCACAGCACTGTCCATATCACCCTTAGTCTGCTTTAAATAGAACCTCGATATAAAGACACCATGCCATGGTGTATAGGAAAACTAAACTTTTTATTGAGGTATACTTAATATCAAAGTCCACCTGAATAATGAAATGATTGAATGATATTGAATAAGTGCATGTGAAATCCATACTTAATTACAAGGTACTTTTATTAAATGGATACTTAATATCTAAGTTCCATTGTAGTTTTATGTTCGTGTTGTTTTGTAGGGGATCATGAGGAAGCCCACGTGACGAATTTTGATAAGTTTTAAATTTCCAGCCTGTGTGTGTAGGTTTCCTGTGTGGATCATACCAGACCACCAGTGTAGATAACTCCTGTTAGATCGATATATACTGTGTTCGTGTGTTTTATACACTGTGATCGCCTAGATAATTCTAGTTTAATTTTACAATGTTACCACCTGCCAGGGTTGTTAGGCATTACATAGCCAATTGGAATTCAAACAGCATTCGCTATTAATTTGATGTTAGGTAAGCGAAAACGTGTTGTTTTAATCTAAGGCATAGCTCTTTGCTGACTTAGATCTCAGAGGCGGCGAAAGGAGGGGATGAAGGCTCCCCAGCCAATTTTGAGACATTTAAATGTGAAGCTTCTTTGAAGGAATATCACAATCGTTCTGTAAAGGCACAAAATGCTCAGCCAGTTGTTAGCCTGCGAGTTAATGACGGGATTCCTTACCATTGTAAGAATTACACTTACTGCATGGTGCTGAATGCACCTTTAGTAGCCTTCAACGGGTAATGTAATTCTTATAATAGTAAGAGATACAATAGTCAATGCACAGGCAGTTGTCAGGTTATGTCTCGTAAAAATCTGAAGATTGACGATGCTGTTTGGAGAGGACAGATTTATAAAGGATTTTAACATAATAAAAATAATAGCCTAACGTCTTTTTTTTCCTTGTAAAATAAATACTAAAAAAAATATTCCAACGTTGTTTCAACGTAGGAATTGAGGGGAGTTATTAATGACATGTAGTTATATTGTTATGTAGTTATTGTGATTGTTTTATTGCCATTCTCAGAATACTGTAGTTGTTTGTTGTTATGATTAATTATTAGCTTTCTTTGTAAATTCAGTCATTTTTACGAAATCACAATATTGTCTAAAGCTCGTCACCCCCCAAACTTAGGCTTGGAAGACATTGGTCTCAGTGAAATGCGCTTGATAGATAAGTGTACGAAATATGCCCTTCCCCAGCCCAATCAGATGTTGATTTTCTGCAACGCCCCTGAAACATGTGTCATTTGCATTAGATACGTATACGAAATGTGGGTTTCCTCTCCCCCCCCCCCCCCCCCCCNCCCCCCGCACACACACACAAACAGGCACACACACACACAAAACACACATACATACACACAACACAAACACAAACACACACATACACCACACACACACGCGCGCGCGCGCGCGCACACAAACAAACCAGCCCATTCAGTTGATTACTTTCTGCGACGCCCGTGAAACGGGTTACGTGGCGTTTTGCACGAGTGCAGCTCTGAGAAAACGTGAAGTAGTCCAAGGGCAGGTGGTAGGGCCAGCCAGGCGCGAGTGTTATAATGATAAAGACTGCAGAGCCGGAGTTTCTTAATCTTTACCTCGTTATCTCCGTAAGACTGTAGCGTCGTTGTGAAACCTCTTTCACATTGTCATTGCTTATATAACGGTGACTGCGTTTGCGCGGAGTTTCGGTAACCAGCTGTCTGAAGGGCCGTTATGTTACACCGCAACGTGAAAAAAAGGTCATCATTTCCTCTGATAACGGTCCTGCTCTTCAGATCAGTGACATTCTTCAGCCGGTTGAGTGACTAGGGGCGTTTTAAGTTACTTCGAACACACAAACTCCTGTAATAGGCTTGCATTTCATTCATTTCCAACCTCATAAAAACGTCGGTTGTTACAAAGGTATGTACAGTATTTATTATTTAAGTGGTGTAAATTTGTCTGTTGTTGTTTTTTTATTCGTTCTGGATCATAATGTATATAAACCACGTGTACCGGTATGTCAGATTTACCTGCCTTGTAGTGCACGTGTTCCCTCAAAGCACTTAACACTCAGTTTCTGTTCGGTCGTTTGATGACAGCGTAATGGGACATTTATTATGGTTGTGGTCTCTATAGCCAGAATGACCTCGCGGTGCAGTAATATTTATTGTGGTCATAGATGCGTTTAATTCTAAGGCATTATGGTTTTGTTTTGGTTTGTGTAAATTATTTTCTAAGATGCCCAACCCCGTTTTTTTTTTGTTAGTTTGTCTTCCAATGCTGATGGATGTGTGTGTGTGTGTGTGTGTGTGAGAGAGAGAGAGAGAGAGAGAGAGAGAGAGAGAGAGAAAGAGAGAGAGAGAGAGAGAGAGATAAAGAGAGAGAGAGAGAGAGCCATGTTGTAGTTTGTGGACGTGAAGCAAAAAAGATAAAAAAAGTACGCACGTACTTTCTCATTCGAGTACAGGTGTACCAGTTTGACAAGCTTCACTTAAGAGGAGTAGCATCGGATGCTCCAGTATTGTGTGTGAGATAGGAGGTTATTGCCCTTAAAAGACGAACCGAAGTCTATCATTTAACAGTTACATTTTGACAAATACTTTGATGCCAGCGATAATAGTTATGGTGATACTTATTGTTGATGGTAGGCTTGCAGCATGTAGATCTAACCGAGAATCTCTGTATCTCCCCCTCCCTCCCTCTCTATGCCTCTTCCTCTCCCCCCCCC
>JAWQUT010000192.1:1168229-1192017 GCA_033807755.1 Ellobium chinense
GGGGAGAGGAGGGAGTGTTCACGAACACCTGGTCTCACATCCAGGCTAATACCCACTCTAAAGACTTCACAGGGTTATCACTCCGGCAGATCACTCCAGGACATTCTCAGCATATTCTGAAACACAATGCTTTTGTCGAATTTTTTTTTTCCAATTAAATAACCTGATATTCAAAGCCACAGAAATATCCAAGAGAATTATGTGCGCACGAGAATGAGTCTATAAATTAAATGCATACAGGCACAAAGAAATTCACAATGCACCAGGCTTATGCTGTTAATGAGTTTTGTACAATAGTGTCACATATATGAATAGAACTATTTTTTCTTAAGCTGATTAACCCGCTGATTGTCTGACTGATTGATAGGTTTGACGACCGACTGATCGGTTGGTGGATCGATTGATTGTTCGATTGATTGATTGTACTACCGATTGGTAATCGACCGAACAGTTGATTAGTTGTTTGTTTGATTTATTGAATCAGTAATGGTTTGACTGAATGTTCCACTGTATTTGAGAGTGTGTATTATGAATTTTCCTATATTGGTTGACAAGATAATGTTTTGTTTCCCTATTTGACTGACCGAGCGACTAGTTAGATGATTGAATGATTGACTCGCTGATTGATTGATTGATTGATTGATTGATTGATTGATTGATTAATTGATTGATTGATTGATTAGAGGATGTCTGATTGATATGTCAATGGAACGGCTGATACCTGAATAGCTGATTGATTGGTTGATAGATTAGTTTGGCATGTGATCGGCTGATCGAGCGGTTGGTTAAAAGACGGATTGATCGATAGATGTGTTGATTGTTTAAAAGATCGAATTATAAATAGAATGGGGAGACTGATTCACTGTTTAATTTCACGATTCCTTGATTGAGTGATTGATTGATTCACTGATTGCATGGTTGCTTGATTGGAATATCGTTTGAACTTCTTATTCTTAAGCTGATTAGTCAGCTTATTGTCTGATTGATTGATAGGTCTGACGATCGACTGATCGGTTGGTGGATCGATTGATTGTTTGATTGATTGACTGTACCACCGATTGTAAATCGACTGAACAGTTGATTGGTTGTCTGTTTGATTTATTGAATGAGTAGTGGTCTGACTGAATGTTTCACTATTTGAGTGGGTGGTCAGTAAATAGGCTGATGAATCGATTTGAAATGTAAGATTAATCAAGTTGCCATGTAATTTGATACAATGAAAGTATGACTAACTTTGTGGTGTGTCTGTTCCACTTAAACTAAATACAGTACTGTCTATTATTTCCATAAGATTTATTGATACTGTAGTACACTCTTATTGTTTTCACTGTCGTCAGTTTATATCCTGTCATAAGTGCCTGTGGTGTATCATTTTCTGTACTTTTATGTACAACTGGTTATAAATAAACGTTCCTGTTTCCTGATAAAAGTATATTTAGTATAATGCTTCATGTCTCCAAACCGTGCAGTTGATTGGTTTCCTCGAAGCAGTCGAAGCAATCTTTGTTGTTGTTTTTTTTTTATCAGATTTTATTCCTTATACATAAGAGGAAGGATTAGCTTTGTATAGTTGTTGGTTCTCTTTGGTGAAAAATACAGGATTCTTTGCCCATAATTGATCCCACAAAAAAAGTTATTACTGTATCTTCCCTTCTCTCTGCCACTGGCCCCGCAAAAGGCGTTGAGAGTCATAGCTCAGTATAAATGGCTTGATATTAAAAGTCTCCGTGGATTATTACCAGCAAAATCCACACAGATATTCTGCACCGTCGTCAGTTGGTTGGGGCATAGACTCCGGATCAGAAATGGGTGCTGCGCCTAATTTTGTAAATGTCTTGGAAAAGAATTTCAGACCCATTTACTTCTGTCCATCCTAACTTCCTTAATTAAAGGGCACCCTATATAGAAATTGACATTGTTTTCAGAATGCCAGTGACCAACTCCTGTAGTATGGTAGTGACCCTGTACACATCCCAAAGGAGTTGAGGTGATTATTGAGTGATCTGGCCTGCTGGGGTTACAAAGTGAAATTGTTTGAGTGGACATTGTGTGAGTGTTCACGAAGTATCATTATTATTATTATTATTATTATCATCATTATTATTATTATTATCGTTATTATTCATGGTAGTTTTATAAGTAGATTATTATTATTGTTGATAATATGTAGTACATTTCGACCCCTTAATGCAACTTTGTCTTAAGCGCCACTGGTCAAGTTTTGAGAAATCCAGAGTTGAAATTTTTGGCTGATGATAGATTTGGTTCATAAGACAAAGTGTTTATTTTTAATAACTGTCTCGTTTCATTGAGGATGGAGATGAGACAAAGTTACTTTATGAGGCCTTCTCCTGGTGCACCGCACCATGGTTTTAAATCCCTTTTGATAAAATTGGCACTTAAGACAAAGTTGCATTAAGGGGTCAATTTGAACTTTGGTTGTTATCACCATTGAGTTCTTGTGATATACAGTAATATGTTTTCTTTCTCTGTTCTCTTTGCAGTACATTTGTGTGTCCCACTGAGATTATCGCCTTCAGTGACAGGGTGGAGGACTTCAGAGCCATCGGTTGTGAAATAATGGCTTGCTCAACAGACAGTGTCTACTCACATTTAGCATGGTCGGTGGCTTTTTTCCCTTCCTATTCAATTTCAGTGCTATATTCTTTACACGACCAGCCCATTATGGGCTCTATGGTGGAAATTCACCTTTCCCAATCAACTTGCCAATACAAACAATTCTGTATTTGTCATGGTCTGAGAGTGAGGTTCGAAAGCGTGACCAAGTAAAGCTTATATAATTATTGCTAAGCAAACATTATGATTGGAAAATAGAGCAGCAAAGTAAATAAAAACTGGGCATTGGCAGGTTTGGTTTAGTCATGTGGAAAGCTTTTATTCAGCTTTTTTTCTTGAAAGGGCAATTGTAGTTAGTGTTTAGAGACCTACCGACTTCTATTCACTCTGAAATTGCATTTCACCTGCTTGTTTGTATACTGTATCGTTATGTACATTGGCAGTTATGTATTTGGTGGGTGCATACCCTTGTGTAAGGCTTGAAAGAGAGGAATAGTTTGTAAAAAGAATATATGTAAATTTTAACAACACTTGACTTCACCAGATGCTATCATTCTGATATCGTTTTGAAAATGTAATTATTTTTGGCCTTGCCAATTTATCAGGCTTACAGTATCTTAATTCTGTCTGTGTGTTGAGCCCTGTTCTCTAGAGATCAGAAATTTTATTGATTCCCATTAAATCAATAAATATTCCATCTTTTCACATTCTTTCGTCATATTTTCCAATTTTGCTGACCCCATTCAGCAATAGACTTAATGCACATTAATATGTTGTCACACATTTTAAGAATGTAACAAACATTTCAGAAGGGGATAAATAAACTGTTATGAAAGGAAGTAAGAATAAATGCTGGAAAAGGTTGGAGATTTGTACAAGTGAATGTCCCATATAGATTGTACTGTGTAAGATGTAACATGTCATTATGGTTTATAATCTGTTTATGATCTGTCAATGTATCGTCCGCCTATGTATCACTGTTGTGGTCTGGACTTCTGTTGAATAAACTTGTAATAATATTATTTTATATTCATTATGAAATATTTCCTCCATAGGGTGAACACTCCTCGCAAGCAGGGTGGTCTGGGCCCTATGAAGATTCCTCTCATCGCAGACAAGACTCAGGAAATATCAAAGAAATACGGCTGCTTGAAGCCAGATGAGGGCGTAGCATTTAGGTGAGCTGCAGCAGTTTTATCTTTCAGCTGATTGTGAAAAAGTTATGGTCAAATCATGTAATTCTAAACTGAGATTTCTGTTTGATATGTGGTGATAACTGCTTACATTCCAATATATTTTATCTCCAAATGATGACCACCAATGCATTGATATTACAACTGCGATCGCACTTTCTCATGTCCCAAATACAGTAATATAAAACATAAGCCAAAACACTGCAGAAGAAATCAGCTAATTGGCTAATCTGAACCTCTTGAAGTCATTTCAGTGGTGTTGCAGCCAATTATAGACTAGGGTTCAAAAGGGTTTCTTGCTAGTTTGAATTAACAATTAGTCTTTTTAAATATATATTGTAGTCTCTAGTCTGCGACCAAGATACAGTGATTGAAAAACTGAAAAAGAAAGGTTTTCATTTTATCTTTACCTCAAAAAACAATCGACCAAAGTAAGCAGCTATTTGTCTAAAATGATCACATCTATATTTAAAAAAAAAAAAAAAACCAAGCTGAAATATATCACCTGTGTCCTTTGCAGAGGTTTGTACATCATTGATGACAAGGGCAATCTCCGTCAGATCACAATCAACGATCTTCCTGTAGGCAGGTCTGTGGATGAGACTCTCAGATTGGTCCAAGCTTTCCAGTTTACTGACAAGCACGGTGAAGGTATGACAGCCTTAGTTCATTTGTTCACAAATTAATGTGCATTACAAAAGCAAGTTGCGGCCACTGCTAGGTGAATGAACGTATCCAGTCAGGACAAGAATTCTCCTTAAAGAGTCAGTTTCATGTAATATGATTTGGAAAATTTTTGCGGGGAAGTAAGGAACTGATGAATATGACAGGTTGTCAGTGACGTAGGTAAAATACAAAGTGGTACTAAGATTGCAGAGGAAGTATTGCCTGCAAGGACATACTCCTTGTACAGATTGAGGGGCTTGATAAGAACTTGCGATTGATTGAGTAAAAGTAAAAGAATTGCATCTTCAATCAAGCACATTTGTTACAAAATTCACAGGACATCCCAAAGCTTTTCATATACAGTATATCGAAATTCATAAAATCTGTCACACCAGAAAATTGCAGTTGCAATCTGTCACAATTTCAGCATTTTTGATGCCTTGTTGCAATTTTGCAAATTTCCGCCAATTTTGGTCAAACATTTTCCTGCTAGTGTCCCAATAGGTTTAGGGTCTATCTGCCTATAAAATCCTTAGACCTCTTTGAACCCATGTCCCGATGGATCACAGTTTCCAGAATGATTTTATTAGAAACTTGTTGGCGTGGGACAGCTAACCATAACATGTCTGACCAGACCATAATACGCCCTATCAGACAGTATCTTGCCATTGTTTACTTAAATCATGTAATTTTATTTTCAGTGTGTCCTGCTGGCTGGAAACCTGGCAAGGAGACCATGAAGCCAGACCCCAAGGGCAGCAAGGATTACTTCAGCAAGGCGAACTAATGTCTCAGAGATTAGCAATAATTTGTCCACTTTACACGCTCATCTACTTGTATCATTGTGGATTTTCTTGTATATTATCGCACATCTTCAAATGACTTAAATGTCCAGATTTAGGGCAGTGTTAACTCATTTTTTTTTTTACGATTTTTCTATGATCATCTACTCAAAATTTTTTTTTTACTAATTATTTACAATTGTCAGAGTCTACTCGTTTTCTGATGAATGTAAAATTGAACATGGACCAAATATAGAAAAGATGATAAGAAATTTTCTAGATGTTTAGTCACAGCCAATGCACACGCTTACCGTTTTGTTTGCAGTTTCAAATGACATTCACCTCAGTGAGGATAGCATGAAAATCACTTGTGTTCTGTCATGACGTGCAAATGGTAGATAGGTTTGGTTCCTGCAGCCAGCCAGCTAGCATTCATGTTTTGGTTACACTTTTTGACATCTGGTTTCCTCTTAATTCATAGACATTGATCCTAGTTAACTTAGCACAGACATTTGTTGTGAAGCCAAGCTTATTCTACAAGAGATCTGGTCAAATTTAGGCAGGGGTTGTAACAGGGTAGATGTAGATGTTTATGTTAATGGTTCAAATTGTCGGTGAGTTAGATATTATTTGTAATGTGAAAATGTTGTTTCTTTATACCCCATTCCCAATGACCGTGTTGAGTTCATCCAAGTTTCCCATATTATGTGATGATGCATTTGTTGTTAGTAAAGTTTATCAGACTTGGGAATCAAACTTCCAATGTCATTGTGGAAAATTTACAAGATTGACTGGTTCATGGCACATAAGGTTAGAGACATATCATTGGACAGGTTAGCATATTATCTGTAGTGATATCAAATATTCCCAGAGCACGGGAGGTCAGATTGCAAATGGAGGATCTAACTTACATAATTTACGTGGAATAACATGTAGACATGCATATGTTCTGTGTGTCAAAAGATGTCACTATGTGGTTATTTATTATTCCCCCTCTCGACAGTATTACTGTGACTCCAAACAGTTCTGCATTTCATCTGACCTATCAACTTATACCATTAGCAGGGGACCTTATATTGGGGATCCCCTACCATCTTGTTGGGTTTCAGTACATTATTTCATAACCTGGGTTGGATACCTTGACAAATGCTTATCCTTTACTGAACTCATGGCAAGGTATTGCTCAAAGACCACATTCTCTAGTATGTAGTAGTGTATGATGCTGAAACTCTCCCTTAATTGAAGAGAGTCATCCAGTAAGCTTTTTCCTGGTCCTGAAACAAGAACATGCAGTGTTACCTAAACACAACTACAACTTAAGTCAAAACAAAGTATGTGTATTACTTAAGTCATGATCTGCCAGGTTTTTGTCGTAAACTGTCAGTGTCAACTGAATTAATGGCCAACTTATTTTGGACACCTTGAGTTTCTTTGGAACAGTGCTTGAATAAACACAAACTTGATACTTTAGAGTAGGCGGGCATTCCTCATGTGATTTTGTTGTTTGTACTTGGCATGAGCAATATCGAACGGTGAATGTAATAAAATTCATGGGTTTGTACGAGCTTTTGTTCTGTTCTTCTTCTTGTGTTGGTTTAAGTGGATTTCTTTGAAAATGTTTGAGCGGAAACGCATTATTTTACTAATAAATAGATGTGATAGCATTTTTAAGCCCTGATTCATTATCATGTGATGTTAGAATGGGTTGAATAGGATTTTCAGAAAACAATGCTGTTTTCTAGAATATTTCCAGGAAATGCACATAATTCCAGGCTGTGAGATATTGATCTACCACCATACAGATGTGTTCACTGTTACTGTTTGGAAAGTTACGAGGCCATATCAACTAACGGCTCTCTCTTTAGTGGCTATAATTGACAAATACTCTGAGCAATTACTACTACAAAATAGCACTAATTATTTCAGACTTGCGCAGACAATATACTTCTCGTAAAAAATATTGAGATCAAATGAGCAGTGACCAAAACAATTTCACTGTCCAATAAAACATCCGACATCAACTGGCCAAACGCACACAATGCTCAGCAAAGAAACAACACGTTCTTCATAGGTTATCAAACAAAATAATTTACTCTGACTGATTGCTAAAACTCAATATAACGAAATGAAACAAGGGCTAAGATGAGTACATGAGTATGACTTTGTGTTAGTTGGATGCTGGTATGATAAACATGTTTTAACAATAATTTGGTGCCGTATGGGTGATATGTTCTGGGATGATCTACGATGCCATCTGATAAATGACATCACTGTTATGTCTAATGTGAAACAATGATTTTGCCCAACAATACACCCTCACATTCATAACATTCACAAATCATGCATGTGGCAGAGATGAAAAACACTTGCGGTGGGAGTTAAACAAAATGAAGCTACCCAAACGAGTATGAAGAGGGAGGAACCAAACCTAAACTAAACAAAATGCACACGCTCTAACTGAAGGGTTGTCCACATAGAATCGGGACTAAGTCCAGATATGCAATAAAATGTACATCATTTGAAACACCCCACCCACAAAAACTGATGCATAGGGTCTCAACAGTTTCTAGCCATATGGCTGGGATCTTGCACATTTTCATTGTGGACTCTCAGTAAATTTAGGTAATTAAGCAATAGTCAGAATTTCAGAAAGCCAAACTTGGTACCCTGGCCTGCAAGGGGAGAACCCTTGCCTTGTTTCAATGCGCATTTCCTTGTGGACCCTCAGCATATGCTGGTATTTAAGCACTGGTCAGAAATCCAAGACTTGGTACCAGGCCTACAAATGAGAACCCTTGCCTTGTTAAGAAATCTGGTTGTGCAGATAGGTTCAATACCTTATCTGAAATCATTTTCTACACACTGACATTTTGATACGCAAGCAACCTCATCAATCTTACACTTGAAAGTGTAATACATGTACCTTCAATGTTCAGCACCTCTTTTCAATGTGAGTAATTCATTCTGTAACGGCAGGTCTCCCTTCAGTTCAAAGCTGAAATCAGTTTCCAGCCAATGAATGCTGACTGTATACTGAAGACCACCAAATGAGTTAAGAAACTTCTTGAGAACCAAACAAGGAATCCACATTATGATCTGAAGTCTGAGACACTGCAAATAATACAGATTCAACAAAAAAAAAAAAAAAANNNAAAAAAAAAAAAAAAAAACCCAAGAGGGTCCGAATCTGTTCACAGCATATTGCTATTGTCATCACCTCAGTATTATAAAACTCCAATAGAAGATGGATGCAAGAATTTATAACACTCTGGTGACAAATTGGTAAAGGAAGCCACAGGAACAGCACTGTATCAGTTTGCTTCACTGTGTTCCTTTACATATTCATATCTGTGGATATCCTTATCAAAATCATGGAAAGATCTTTCAGATGCCAACATACAGTAATACCCTTAACACACTATCTCCCTTCAGACCTAGCAAGTCTCACCATTTTATCCACAAAGTTTACCAAATGCAATTGTTACACAAAAACTTTTCATATAAAACAAATGCAATTGCAAAAACATTTTGCAACTCCTGATGTTTTCTTAAATATCTTTATCATATATACTATGAAATGTGAGGAGCCTAAATCTAAAGAGGACTTCAACTGAGAGGCATTTGAGTCCCCAAGCACTCCAGTTTTGTTTTTTTTTCATATTAATCAAAATAATTATCTAAATTGTAATAGATCAGCCCTGGCACAAATGACTCCCATCCCTGATTTGCCTTTGGGCTAAATAAATACTTGCTTGCCCGTTGGGGCACCTCATATTTAATCTTCAGCACAAAGGAAACATCTTGGTTGCCATGTGTGAAGAGGCTGGTGAAGCCACATATCCCATGCCCCAAGTCTGCGTTTAATCAAGGATACAGTGAAACATTATATATGACATGGTTAAGCTGATCTTGTGAATTTCACAACAAAAGCATTTGAATGTATTTTACGAGAACAAATTCTGAGTAAAAACCGGACCCATCCATTGTTTTTACCTATCAGGTATCCAGTTCAACGCAAACATGCATTAGCAGGGTATTACTGTACGTTTCACAAGAACACTATAGTATAAAAGAGCAGTGATTTTGAATCCCCTGAAAAGTGACCCTTGGAATGTGAGGTTCAACTATGTACATACCATACTAACGTTCAGCAGGAAAGACTGTATGACAGCAACTAGGAAGACCAAGAAACAAATGGAAGAAGAGATGATGAGATAGAAAGTAAATGAGGTAGGTGGTGATTTAAGCTCACTTTGGTAGAGATGATTCTGAAATGAACAGTGTGCACAAAAACAGCAACACACCAAATGCCTGCAGTTTGGGAAGTCATTTTCACAAACTTAATGGCCACAATGAAACCACTTACTTCTCATTAATCTTAGCCAGACAGGTAAAACTATTATACTGAGATAACATTTTAAGGTTGGGGTTTTGATATTTCACTGGCCTGTCCAGTTCATTCTAATTTGAAGAGGTGTTCCAAGGAAGCCTGATCTAAAGATTCATAGATTATTCAAGAATCTGATCATTGAATTTCACTCTACTGGTATTTGTTAGCTATAAAAGTGAGTGGTCCATCTATTCACAAACAACCTTTTTCAGATTAAGAGCGGTACTGATAACAGGGAGGAGACTTTATGACACTTGGTCTAGTATGAGAAAATCTTGACTGGTCATGGCAGGTGGAAGCATTTTGTGCACGCTGAGATGATAAACACAATATTGAAGAACATGTGACCATTGAACATGAAGTACAAATGCCTCATTTTGGGTAGTTCTAAAGATTATGCATAGTCAACAAATCTGAGAGGAAAAAAAAAGGAGAAAATAGTGAAAGTAACAGTGGAAAAGTTGTAAAAATTGTAGATGTACCTACTTATAAAAAGTGATAGCTGTGCTACCCATGCATAGGATTCTAACATGTTAAGTCTTAACTGTGTGCATAGTGATAGCATATATGTAAATCTGCATTCAAAATGTTTGGTTTGAGCTCAAGCTGTTTAAGATGCAGCTTAGTCTTGTGAACACGTTATTTCTCCTCAACAATACAAGACTTCTTGAACACACTGCAGCATGTGAACTATGTGTTCTGTAAGCCTTGAATTTTCCATGCTCACCCTCCAGTAGTTTTCATACTGAGATACGGGTATGCCAGATTACAAGCTTTACCTTTCTCCACGGCTCCATATTGATTACCAGAATTCAAAAGCCAATGAACACTTGGAACAGACAAAGGCATAGCTTTCAGGTTTTGAAAATTCAGGGCACCACAGCACGCAAGTTGCATAGTCACATTGGCAATAATGGACGGAAACTGTATTATTTTGACAACGTGGTTGCTTAGCTTCAACAAGGAGAATGCAGAAAATGCAGTGCATTGGCATCTCCAGACTTAGTCTTGAATGTTTGATTTCTCGTGTAAAAATGAAAAACATGAGACTCTACAAGAACCACCAAGACTGCTCTGTTAAGTTTAGGAAATGCAGTCCCTACAAAATTAACAGTTCTTGACCATTAGTCATTTAGAAAGACTCAAATTCTGCTACAAGAAAGAATAATCTTTGTTCTCATCAAACACTATAAAGGCATCTTATGGGCCTGCCTTGTGTGATATATTTTATAATGTACTTCAAAACAATGCAGAAGTACATTTTCATTTCCAGTCCATATTTTAACATTACTTTTCCATTGTTCTGCTCAACTGTTCTTAAGTAGGAAAGTATCTGAAAAGCTATGTAGAAAAGTTTGGCTCATTTATGAAGTTTTGCCAATTCTAGAGACAATACTGTACTGTGCACATTAACCATTAACTACAAACTTACAACAAATAAATTATTCTTATTTCACCACATGGAAGATCAGAAGTAATCACAACCATCAACCTAATGCTGAATCTTTACAATACAAAGTAAAATTCTAACATTACATTACTTAACATTAAAAATCTAACATTACATGAAACAGGTTAAAAATCTATCTGAATCTTAAAATCTAAACAATACTTTATTCACCTAAGTCTTCTCTGCGCCAATTTGGAGGGAACAAATTTAGTTATCATGCATTTAGGAGTTTTGGCATTTTACACAACTTCTCAAACTTGTTTTACTTCAACAGAGACAGAATAATCTGCATTTGTTAAGATAAAAAGATTTTATCTCACAAACTAAAATTAATGGGATGTCAAAATTTTTAAGTCCATTTGTGATTTAAATGTATCGGTGGCACTAAGGACAATTAGGATCTCAAGAGGTGATTTGTCACCCATGATCATGAACATCTATTGTTTACATTATTTAGCCCTTCCTGGTCAGCATTAACTACAATATATTATGATACACTTAAATCATCAAACTAATCTCTGTATAGCAGATTGGTACTTCATGTTCTGAATTACTGTCAAATGCTGTAAAAAGTACCTCTCGAAAATAATGAAACGAGATTGACAGCAAAAGTATATGCACATGAAATTTCATGTAAAAATGTATACTAGCTACTTTGTGTGTGAAAGAAACTGTAAAGCCAGAAAAAAAAATTGAATGTACTCGAAATCAGACAATAGATGGTCAACAGACCAAACATACTTTCCCTTGTTATCATCAGGTATCGAAAGTGAGACGCAATTAATCAGTTGGTCCCAGACCTCCGTCACGCACAAAGATTGATGCGTGTCCCGAGGCCGAGCACACACAACCCGCCACCATGTATTTCAAAAGAAAATAAACATCATAACATCTTATGATATCACAGAACCATGTGTAAGTCATGAATGGATAAGGATTGGGATCAGTAAGAATGTCTGTTTATGACAGACAATATAACTGAGACCCACCAGGACAATACTCAGAGCAGATTCTGGAATGTGGACACTATCAAGAATGAGTGCTAGTTTGGCAAAATCAAAAATTTTACATCAATCCTTAACATGAGTGCAAGATTCTTTACAGTGTAAGTACACGCAGGAAAAAAAAAAAAAGTTTTATTATTTGATTAATTCACTGTTCTTTCCCAGGATGTCAGCTGTTAAGTTTGATTAAAGCTCAATTTATGAGAAATCTGAAGTGTAAATATTATGCTGCAAGTAATTTTATGCATTTCTATATGGAAAAGGCTAAAAGTAGAAAAGCATCCACATTTCTCTGCATTAGATGTACTGTTGATGAGTAGAAACACAGAGGTGTCAAATTATGATCATGGCCACATAAATATAGCATGATGTTATGCCACTCCACCTTTGACTTTATTTTTCCTCCCTTTAGGCTTTAGCACAAATTTCCTAGATCTTTTTGGGGACTTTTTGGAAG
The DNA here is from genome assembly GCA_033807755.1 of Ellobium chinense. Lineage (NCBI taxonomy): Eukaryota > Metazoa > Mollusca > Gastropoda > Ellobiida > Ellobiidae > Ellobium > Ellobium chinense. The sequence continues at coordinate 1,180,749 of JAWQUT010000192.1, forward strand.
CGAGTATCTGAATATCTTCAACCTACCACTATGAAAGTAAAATTATCTTCCACATTTTTTTCCCCAAAAAACAAAATAATATGCCAAATGAGTCATGCACCACTGTTTACCAACTGCTTAAATTTTCTGAAACAAAGAATTTGCTCCATTCTGTCATTGTGGCCACTCAACTAAATCATAAATGTACTTTCAGGCATCCCAATAATGCTTCCTGCCTGAAGTTTGTGACTGAAATGACATACTCTGACACCTGTGTGTGAAATGTCACATGTTTTTTTGTTCTTACAATGTTAAAAAACTGACATTGCACAAGTTAAGACAGAACTTCAAACATGTTTGTCTATGACTAAATGTTTCGAAATGGCACCAGGTGAGTCTTGAGAACAAGACCTTGAAGTCAGTAAAAAATAGAACAGGTTTTTCTTTACATAAAAATGTTCCCGCAACAGAGGCAATAGTAAGAAGGCACGGACAAACAGACAAGAGAATTAACTCTGCTATCTGCAGTGCATGGGATATGTTATGAGACATACAAATGTATCCTTATAATGTGGCATATTTGTATGGGAAGGACAGCTTCTGAATCTACCTTTGGACAACAATAATTATTTTAACAAAACCAGTAAGTGCAAAACACTTCATGTTGTTCAAAATATTTTTGAACAATTATAATATAGTAGTATGCCCAAAATGACTTTACCAGCATCCATTTTCATATACTGATCTGGATATAAATTTATTCTGTGCATGGCTCTTCCTTTTTGTGCAAACAATATCAAGTGATCTTCAATGCCTTTCAACACAGCATCAAAAGAATTCCTCCTGATTTGAAAAAGTAACGGACAGAAGATGATGTGGAATCATTTACACCTTGAAGTGGCATGCAATGCCTTACAATCTGGCTAAAACTTTACACATTTACAAACTGAACAGTCTAGATATATGATATTTACACTTTAAATCTGCTATGTCTGATTTATGATAGAGCTGCCATTTTTCCTTGTGCCATTGAGAGAGAAGAACATTTAAGACACCCAATGTGTCCCAATGATTTCATACCTAAACAGAGACAGAGAGACCAGAAAAAGATAAAGGATTTCTGTGATAATAACAAGCCACCAAAATGCAGGGTTGTAACATATACGAAGGCACTGCTTCATCTCTTAAAATATGTTGCCGTGCTGTCTGCTTCGTTGTTAAGGCATGCCTCAAGAAACTGCAAGTATTCACGGCATAGTGCCAGTGATCAGGAGAGTTGCAGTTGAAACAGTTTTTCAACAGTTTCCTGCTGATTACCTGAAAGGGAAAAAAAAAAAAAATTAGGGTTGGTCCACGATAAAAATGCCAACGCTTTTCACCAGAACAAGACCTCTGTCCAGAAAAATGTCAGATTATCACTAACTAGAACAAGACCTTTCTCCACACAAAGGTCAGCTTTTCACCCACTAGAACAACTTTTCTGTACAGAAAAAGGTCAGATTATCAAACCACTAGAACAAGATCTCTTTCCAGAAAAAAGGTTAGATTATCAGTGTTCCTGATTACTTTCGCCTTGTTTATAATATCGTCAGGAGAATCTGCACTCATATATCTTACAGCTGTTGACTCCTGCCATTATACATTGATAGGTCAGAAGACACTCAATATAAGATCAGAATGAAATTAGATAATCAGGTGGAGCTGAAGTAACTCCAAACATTTGTCGTTCTATTCTCATACAAGTATTGTTTTGCTCTTGCCTGCCGACATAATGTGATCACTTCTCTTGCATCTTTTCCATTAATCAGTATGAAAGTTACAGTGCTTTCAGTACCTGCTATGGATTGGCCTGGTCTTGCAGAAAACTGACCAGTTTTCTAGGAATTATGGCTTGGTACCAAGTTGCATGATAAATTATATTATGATAAACTAACGAGTCTCATATTTTAACAAGTAACTGGTGCCATAGTGGATATTTGCCATAGTCTGCAGAAGTTATTCTAATCTCTAAACTTCATTGTTATCTGACCTGAATATTTTGTATGCATGCCTATAACCCTCTTCATTTTTGGGGATTTTTTTTTCTTAATCTTTTTGTTTTTTTAGTATTACTAGCAACTCTTGTCATTTCTGTAGCCAGTTTCATACACCTTCAGGGATGCCAATGCCTGACAAAAAAAAATCCTGAAAATTGCTCGAGCACGCGGCGTATCGACATTTTCAACGGAAGCCGACGCAACCACTGTGCTTTTAATTCTGAATCATTTTCCACAATTATAAGGCATTAAAGTAAACATTATTCATTAAAACCAAATAAAGGTTAAAGAAAGGTCAATTTTAGAATTGTGTCCACATAACTTAAGGCCCAAATTTCTTCTGCACAGATAAAGTATAGAAATTAATATAACTACATAACAGCAAGGAATAGCCATATCAGGGGTGAGTGGGAACTGCAAACTGTCACTTAGGATAAAAATCTAATCTTTCCTTTCATAATTTCACTTCTGAATACATCACCGTGAAATTTAAACAAACAAGGTGCACGTTATTTTACTTTTACCATCTTTTACCCATAACTTACATTTGTCATCTCTTATTTGGTCCTGATAAAATATGCACAAATGAGTAGTGCTTTGACTTGCAGAGTTCAGACTGCGCTGGATTCAATGGTTCACGCCAAGTTCACAAAAAAAGCTGCTGAAAGTTTGGCTGCATTCTCTTTCTCTTTAATGTCCTTGAAACTCGCCGGAATCCTACTGCTAGTGTTAGTGTTACGATGTGACCATTCCTTGAAGCTTAGAGCTTGGGTGCCTTCTTTCCCGGTGTGCTGTAGTCTAGTTTATTACTGAAATGTGTGCACCAAACGTATCCATCTTCTTCCAGCTTACGGATGTAATCAGATTTATAATAATAAATATAATTTATAGAAAACAATGGATTCTGAGTAGGACTTCACTATTCAGTGTCCTTTCTTGGTTGATGACCGAGCGCACTGTTTACACTTTCCGCGAGTTTTAGTGCTAAATATAGCACCGGTATCCCTCTGACCTTGTTAGAGGCCTGTGCGCGCGCATTCCGGAAGTTTGTAAAATATCTAACTTCCGGTTTTCGTGCGATTCGTCCTTCACGTATTTCATTTTCATGAATGTTATCCGGATAAGGCTGGATTTTTTTTCTCCGTCGCTCAAAACGCCGAAACATCCGGATTTTCTTTCTCGCCGCTAAAAACGTCGAAAAATCCGGAAATCCGGATTTATCCGGAAAATTGGCATCCCTGCACCTTTCTTTCATATCTATTTTGTTACACTTGAGTACATCAATCACATTCCTGGACAACTCACAATAAACATCGCTAGTCCCATGCATAAGGTAGGGTTTTGATACTTACATACTTTCAAACATGCCAAGTGTGCAAATCTTTCTACACATCACTTCACCACAGCAGAAATCAGAATCATGTAATTTGTTTCCAACAGTAAATTTTGTTGCGCGATACATTTTCATCATATTTTTTTTCTCAAAAAACAATGCATTTTGCAGTTTCTTTCTAATTTGAGATGCACATCATCTCATGCAAAATATCATACAATACTAACAAAAGGTTTGTGGAGCAAATGGGTAAAATGTGATGGTATGGTAACTTTTATGGACTCGTAGGGAAGGCACAAGGGTACGAAAATGGCTTAACTCCGACTTGCACCATTCTTTAATAAAAGTACCGTGTTGTTTATAAAATCAAGGCCATCTTGACATATTAAAAAAAATAAAATGCCATAACATTTTTTCATCAATTTTGCGGTAGCAAGGATAAACACTGACTCTTTTTTCGACTTTGTCATAAAAGGTTTCCCCTGCGTTCTGTTAGAGGACACAAAAAATGACTTAAGCCATTTTTATAGCACAGTGACAAATGGCACTTTAGTTCAAAAGCATTCTCTCCTCACTTGGAACTCCCCAAATTCTGACTGGTCCGAGAGTTGGTAAAGCACTGGGTGAAGAGAGGGTGAAGCAGCAGCTCCTTCGCTGACGGCCGGTCATCCGAACTCTGCTCCAGACATCGCAACATCAGGTCTCGCACAGGAGGCGGGAGATTCTCCGGGATTGGAGGAGAATCCACTGATGAAGCAATCTACAGGACCAGAATCGGAAAAATGTCAATTTACAAATGAATAATACTCTTGTTTTTTCATGCAAAGATTTCTCAAATATTCAACCTTTTACAGTAATCAGCCATATNTTTGCGACTTTGAGTTATTTTACGACATTGGTTGGATTTTCGGCAAATAGTATCGAAAATACGGCTTATTTTATCAGCTGACTTCCGGGTGGGTCATTTGAATGTAGTTTGAGGCCGTAGCACGTTGGTTTTCTGCATTGTTTACTCAATCAGCTGATTCCTCGCTTTTTGTAAACATGGCTTCTGGAAGTAGACCTTTTCGCAGGCTTACTGTTGAACAAGCAAGGGATTTTAGTCACTCAGGAACTTAGAGATAGTGACAGTGACAGTCTAAGTTCATTCTCTGACGATGACTTTGTCATCCCAGACCTAGACAGTAGATTTAGAGTCAGATCAAAATCAAGAAAATTCACATTTTTTTTTTCCACATTTTTTTTGTTTTGACTTGACCTCAGACTGTGGTGGATATTATTGACTTCAGACCCTGGATTGACTTGTTTGTGTGATAAACTTGTTCCTGGATAGTGAATGCACAGTTTTTATTCTTTACCAATGGATATATTTCATAAAGCTGACCTGCTATGACCTGGTGAGTCTAAAAATGGTTACATCATTTTCCGTTGCTTTTTTTTTTTCAATGTTGTTACTGGCTAACTTGTGTCACGTGATATTAACAAAAGCATTGTAAAATGATATAAATAGATGCAGAATTCAATTGTGAACACACACATACCAAAAACTTTACTCTAGTCAGTATACAAAAAAAGTTATGCAAATTTTTCTAACCTCACCTACCATGAAAAAAGTGGTAAATTTCAGACTGTGCGGTCAGACTGAAAAACCCCTTACGGACATGAAGAGTTAAGTCATTTAAAATGAGGCTAAAGTAATTTTTTTTACCAAATGAAGTTATTTATGTCACATAAAGCTTATTACATTCACACCAACTCCGATTTATCCACAGCTACTAAGAATTTGCCCACAAACGTCATAGCTTTGTGCACACACATTATTTTACTCTCAATTTCCACAAGAAACAAAAGTCTGATACCAGATGGCCCAAATCATCTTCAGGGCCGATTATCTCAATTCCTTGTCTAATAAATGTCTCATTTTGAAAGAGTGCAAGACATAATATTATTTTTGGCATTTCAGTTACTCTGGTAAATGGATACATTTTAGAATACAATCATCATTTTTCATAACAAACTGCAATATTTACAAAAATTTGTAAAATATTCTAATTGGTTAGTATGCCTGGGTGAATCAAATCATGACTTCGTATAAATGTTTTATTCGTCCTTACTATGTTCTTCAATTTTTATATAAGCTATTATTTAAGTTTATTTTATAAATTATGAGCATTCAAATTATTTTGGCCCTCTCCAGTTTAAAAGTAGTAATACCTAGGGTGACAACAATTTGACTCATGCTCACCTGTTTAACAGCCATGATGATCCCTGTCCTCACGTCCCTGGCTTGGTAACAAGAACTGTAGGCCCCTGTGCCCAGCAGTGGACCCTTGACCCAATGCACTCTCTCCAGGTACATGAGAGGTTGCCTTGACCCATTCATACTACTGTCATTTTGATCACATTCCTGTGTGTAGAAACAAGCAGTGATCTCAGTCCATCATCAGTACGGTAATACACAAGACACAGGTAAGTCTCTAACACCATTACAAACATCATGAACTGGTGTAACATTGACATTTCCTAGTGTCCTATACCCGAATCCACAACTCCAGCCAGTATTGAGGATACAGCAGTACTTAGAGGTTAGATCCAAGAGTGATGTCATGAAGACTTCATAAGAAATAACTAAGGATACCATTTCAGAATCAATATGCTTCCTCAACAATGTCCAGATCACAACACCACAATAAAGTTGGACACTTAAGAACGGCTGACTTTAACTGCAATCTGCCTAACCTCAGCTCCTGCTTAATTACAACACTGCTTAGATATCAGAATACTGCATTTTAAAAAACAACAGCCATTGGATAAAAATCACGAACTTTTCTATGCTCCAAGGAGTTGCTATTAAGGGGAATTACTTTATATTAAATGTTTGCTTGCAAACTATCCTCAATCTCCGTAATTCAACAGTGATCATTAGAATGGCATTGGGACATCAGCCTTGTGACAAAATACTGATCTCATACCTTACACTTACGAGAATGCCACTCACTTTTCATAACGTTCTCTGACCTTTCTGCAGGTTCACATGGTGTGAAGTCTAGAATATGTCATTACTGGCCACAATTACGTAACACTACAAAGATTCGTGTTCACAAATAAACTTGCCTATTGTGCATAAACACATACAAATAGATCCAATTAGTCTTTTATAACATAAAAAGAGAATGGTTGAGGGCACACAGAAAACAAGAAACAAAAAAGACTTAACATTTTGCCAGTTTGATTTTTCTATGCAAACTGTTTGAGACATGTCAAACAGCAATATCTGAAAGACACCACCACTCTCTGTTTTCAGAGAATTCCCTGAAGAATGACACCCTTGGCCTTATCAAACAAGAGAGACCAGAAACAGTGCTGTGGCCATATGCATAATCCATACATTGACATAATGAATTAACCACAGTGAACACTACTGTTTTGGGAGTTTCCCATGGTAACTGCAGTGTGTTAACTAACGTAAGGATTATGCATACGGCCACTGAAGACTCACAACCATCAGTAAAAATTGCACTCACATTGTCTGGTTGTATCCTGATAGTGATGACCTCTTCCCTGGCTGTTGGGGTCAAGCCGGGCACCACTGGCCATGGGTCCTGTCTCTCCGAAACATCCAAAGCCTTGGCTAGCGCCTCAGCCTCTTCTCTTTCCACCTCCTCCTTACATGTGCCGCAATCGTCATCCTTAGAACTGGCACCTGAACAGGGGGAGACAGGAAAATATGTCATGTAGGAACACTTTACTACACCCTATCTGAATTCAGAAAAAAATCAGTAATTCAGAAAATTTTGTCTCCATAGAGCACCTGAGCCCCGGAAAGTTGACAATTTATTAGCTGAAGATGGCTGTTTTCAGAGATCCTTACTTCATAAAATGAAATACAAATGCATTCTTCGGGACAATCAAGAAACTGCATATGAACTTTCATTCTGAAAAAACTGAATACAATTTGCAATGAATAAGTTAAATCTGCATATGAAATTTGTTGTATCACATGTTCGACATATTTCTTCAATACTTTGAATTCTGCATAACTGTGAAAACACAGAGCATTAACCTTTGAAGTGTTCTACATACATTATCATTCTACAGCATTGCTTCCCCATAACCAGTGGAAAAAGGTCTAAAGGGAAGTACATACAGACAATAGCAGTTAGAATAGGTCTTGCAGCCAGTTAAAATGAGGCTCAAGTCTTCTTTTCCTAGATCATGTTACATAACATGAAAGTGAAAGCTTACTGTGTGCACTATCATCAGATGGAAAAATGTTTGGCTTTGCGTGATTCAAATCTCAGATAACAGTTGTTCGACTGACATCTGGTCACACAACATATGATGTAAAAAATTCTGAGCAAAAAATGGTGCCCAGAGAACAATTTTAGACTATATATAAGTCATCTACTATGTCTCACAAAAACTCAATATTTATACATAATTTCTGATAATTTGTGCACAAAATCAATGATTTTATTCTCCATTCTGCAAAAGACAAAAACTCAACACCGCACGGTTCAAATTATCTTCAGAGCCTGATATCTCAGTTCCTTGTCTAATCACTTAAACCTCATTTTGACTGGGCAAAAAAACAAGGCATGTGAAATTTCCACTGCCTTCATACTTACCACTCTGCACTGAATGACTAGGTGAAGATTTTGGAGACTCCGCCACCTCCGACTTGAAAGACACTGGTTTTTCGTTGCTTGACGGAGAGGCTTCCTGAGAGAAGTCCAGAAAGTCGTCACTACTCATGGATTCATGTTCTGAAGTATGATAGTGGTTGTTGCTACTCTCTGGCGTGTTGGGCACCCCTGCCGTGCCCGATTTAGGTGATGAGCCCAACTCCTCCGCTCCGTCAGGTCTGCAGTGACACTGACAACAGCATGGTGATGGTGGGTTGTTCGACTTGCTGCTTGGACTTGATAGCTGCTTTGATTTTTCACTTGGGCAGAAACTGACATGATCTTCAGGATGAGAGCTGGACGATGCTTTCAAGGTTTCGTACAAGTTGAGATCATGACTGTCGGATTCTGGTCCCTCATTTGATTCTCTGGAGGTCTCATCCAGGTCTGACAGAATCACTGGTTCAAAAGCCCCAGTCCTTTGAACAGATGTGTCTGTTACTGAGATCACTGGCACAATGGGGCCTAATGTTTGAGGTGGGCTGCAGGTGGCAGGGGTGTGGGTGGGTGTGCGGGACACTGGTGGGGGAGCCGACTGTGATGACCCACTGGTGGATAATGAGCTGCCATCATGTGTCCTCCTGCGAATGGTTGGGCTGGAAGACCCGCCTCTGAGCACCATATCCCCATCAGTCCTCCTCCGCAAAGGTAGGCCAGATTTTCTTCTGTTAGGAGGGCTTGAGCTGCCCAACCGAGGAACACTAGAGCTGGCGGCATCTCCTGTTGACGATGTGAGACTTGTGTCCATAGGGATGTTTTCTTTCTCGGGACCATGATTTGCTTTCTCGGGGGAGGTTTCTGATGATGGAGGAGGAGCTGTGGGATGGTTAGTTTCTCGATAGCTTCTTCGCGGTATTGCTCTTCGAAGCTTTCTCTTTGACCGCTGTGTGGGTGTGTTTGGAGGCACCGCAGGCACAGGAGCTGATTTTTCCGATGTTGATCCAGTGCCTGCTTCACTGTGAGTATCGTTGAGCAAAACAGTCACAGGAGAGTTACATCTTGGGGTTGAGGAGGGGGAATCCACCGGAGTATGACATGGAGAGTCCAACTTTCCCCTCTTGCCTGACCCATGCATCAGTTCATGAACAATGCGCTCAGACAACTGAAAATCTTCCACAATCCTATCCAGCTTGCGGCGCAGAGATGCCACAGAGGTAGAATCAATCCTGGTTAGGAGGTCCTTAAGTTCAGAAATCACTGATTGCACATGGGCTCCCAGCTTCGCCGAAAGCAGAAAGACCCGCCTGGACATGCGAGCAATCCTCATGTGGGCACTGCACACTGCCTTGACAGAGAAATGAGCTACAGACATCAGTCTGTCATAGTTGGAGGCTCCTGCTCCTTCCGGTTCATCTGCCTTGTCATTTCCTTTGAGGCCAGCGGCTGCTCCTTCCATCTCCACATCACCATCTGTAAAACAACAAATAGATTTTGATATTTGCACATGTGCGGTGGTCCAGGAAAACCCATTGGAAGTCACTGACCAGGTCTTTTGGGCTAGAGGCAAAACACTGAGGTTTTCGTGGTCAAGGTCAAAATTGGGTTTTTTTCACAATCACAGTAAGTAACTCTGGCTGTAACAGTGACAAATATTAATAAGTGATAAAATATAAATTCATTTTTCGTTCAAGTAAAGTGCCCTTTTCAGCACAGTTATGGCTAGATCAGAGACTAAGTTTACTGGGATACACCCAAGGAAAAAAATTTGACACTAACAGAATTCATGCATCTTACCTTCCGCAAAAAGAAACAAGCATCCTGTCTCATCCACCATGCCAATGGCAAAATATAAGCACTAACCAGGAATTTGTTGGAAAACATGTCTGGTATATCATGAATATGACTTATTTTTCCTTCTTAACTAAGTATTGCAAATACTGCAAATCAAGGCTAGGTCTCCTCCCATTCATGTACAACAAACTGCAAACATTTTTACAAACATACTGAGACAGAGCAAAATCAACTAAAAATCAATCTAAGACAAATTTTCATGAAATGTGAAAGCATCCTTATGACCTATGACTTATGTCTGTGATCCCATACTCAGAAGTTTAAAAAGCCACTTTGTGATTTTGAGAAGTGGATGATAACTACTTTTATATGCACACAAATTGAGATCACCACTTCACACCTCATCTTTAGTGGTTTCATACATCAACATTGAGAGAAAAGCTTTGTATAGTCCTTCATTCCTCCAAGTGTATCCACACTTACATTTAGTTTCCGGCTTCACCTTGGGTCTTTGTTATAACTGTAATCACAATTTCGGAGTTTTGTTACTACATGACTCAAATTCATTAGCAGATCAGTCTGATCTCCAGTAACAACATAAAGATGTTAAGGACTGTAAACAAAAATTGTGTTCCTCACCTGCTTCTGCAGCCCCAGAGGCATCAGAACTCTCCTCCTGCCGAGGTAAAAAGTCAGTGGGGAACTCTTCAAGCAGCCTGTCAATGACATACAACCTTCCCAGCAGCCACTGCCATGGCACATTCTCAATGTTGTAGTCCTCTGTCACACACTTCAGTACGTAGTTCAGGCCATCAATCCCTCCTTCACCTGGAAAGAATGAAACACACTCAGGCATCGCTCAGTAACAACTTTTTGCTGTGCCATCTTATTAGAAGACAAAATTATCCACCAACTGAGAATTGAAACAGGACAGATTTTCAGTAATATTACAAACAGGGATGCCAAATGGATACATGCTGATATAGCTTGAACTTCCCAGATCTGGAGTCCATCAACTTTAAAATGTGTGGCAGGCTTATAAAGTTACTAGTCTTGCTTTTCAACATAGTTCAACAAAGTAAAAAATGATTCATACACTGAAACCTCGTTATACCGCCAAGTAAGGGGCAAACAGAAAAGTGGCGGTATAACGAGAATGGCGGTATAACGAGAATGGCGGTACAACGAAAATGCCATGTAGAACAAGGGAAATAAGTAATTTACCAACATTGGACTGGCTAACATGTCTAAAATAATGTAATAATCTCCCTTATCTCTCCACTAGACATAAACCTTCGTTGTCATTTTGAAGTTTACATTGCTTTCATTTGTATTTTTTTGTTGTTGTTGTTCTTTGTGTTTAAGAGTTGATTTTAAAACAATAGAGTTAAAATTAAAAACAAGCAAGAACTGAGGATTGGAAGCGTATGTGTCAAGCTGAAGAATGATAAGAAAGGAAGTTGACTACTACACATTACACATCCGGGTCGGAGAATCACACGAGC
>JAWQUT010000192.1:1195395-1205401 GCA_033807755.1 Ellobium chinense
GGCAGTTTTACCTCTTGATTTCTACAGTAGTTGTCTTCCACTGCGCCCTACACAACGGACAGTTCAGTGGATCATTTTGTCTCCTGCATTCTTCAAACCCTGTGAAAATAAACATGCATAATTCATGTCAACATTTGTATATTACAATACAGCAAACTAGAAAAGTTGATGGAACGAATGCATTTCATTAATTTACAGCAGGTTTATGTTGTAGGCTGAAGACAACAGAATTTTTAAAAACTTGTGACATACTCAGAATTCCCATAAAAAAACAATACAAATTCAATATGGGCAGTACACAGACGTCTTCGCACAGCACTATCATGAGCAGGAAAAGGAAAATGTTTTTCTTACTAACTTAAGTTTCCTTTTGATGACGTGATGACGGATCCTAAGTCGAGCATATCTGGATGGAGCTTCTTTTGGTAAAGTATGTAAAAATCCCCTACTAACTTACTGATGGAACGAGAAGTCTAATGCCTCTAGTGCTAGGCTGATTTTCAAAAGGGAAAAACTTACAGATAGCGATGCAGTGATGGTGAAGTCTGTTGTTACATCCATTCTCGCATTTGATCAAACTCTCTCCTTCCAGCATTTCCAACAAACAGATAGGGCATATGTCCTCCTCCTCTCTCACACTCCTGTGTAAATGATGAGATATAATACAAATTCAAACCATAAAAGTGCGAAACATGTATGTTCGTATTACGACAGCCTAAGTCAGCCCAAAAAGTCATGAGTAATGAAACTGGTTTATGTATAATAAAATAGAGCATCACAATCTTGAATTCCACATTCAAGATTATGAGGTAAATTTAATACAGAAATATAGAGCTCGAGACCACAGCTTTGCAATCAGATTATGGGGAATTTAAGATGTGAGATTCAAGGCTGTGAGTTTTGCTTTATGTGTAGCTGTGCTCAATGGAAATTAAAAATAATCCAAGATTTGGTCAAGCACAGTGAAAAAAATCTGTTATCAAAAGCACCTAATTCAGTATTAAGAAACCCAGATTTGTTTTTTTCAATTTTCAGATGGTCAATTTAGATTTGTTAGTCATTCATGCAAGGGCTTCGGATAATCATTGCACTATAAAACAATCGTCACAAGCCTGGTTCCCTGATAGATTAAGCAACCACAGACCCTAGACAAATTTCTTTAAACTGAAGGAGTTAACGGCTTCATCCATGAACGTCCTTCTTCTTAGTTACACACAAAGATTAGAAGCACTAGTACACTGCAGAAGTAGCATTTCTGTGTTGTATCTAATGTGCCTATATTTCCCGCTTCCTACATAATGAGCTATTTCTATTTACAGATTACTGAATTCACAGTAATTTAGTGACATCAGCTCTTGAAAAAACATGACACAGCAAAAGGATTAACAATATTATCACTGTGGTTTCAGCAACGCTTTGTCCTTACCCAGCATCACTTTCAGATGCAGAGGGTAGTCTACAACTGTCCAGAGTATCCATAGTTATTTCCCCGTCCCCTCCATCTCTGCCCTCTCCTTTGGATTCTTCTTTTTTGCGCTGGGAATGACGGCGTTTGGCAATGCGAGAACTGCGTTTGTCATGGAAAATACGAAACAGGTTTTCCACCTGGAAGAAAAAGTAGCAAAGGTATAAGAAGTTTATAAGCATCAAGCTTTAAACCACACAATTTACAGTTAAATTAACACAAAAAGAATGAGAACATACAGTTTAACAATCAAATTAATCCAACAGCAGTGAGAACAAACAATTTAACATTCGAGGTCATTCACTAGCAGTGAGAACACATCATTAACCAATCAAATTAATCCAATAGCAGTGGGAACCGACAATGTAATGAGCAAATTAATTCAATAATATGAGACCACACAATTTAACAATCAAATTAATCCAATAACAGTAAGAAGAAAAATGTCAAATGTTGACATTTTAAGTATTCCATCTGAGCCTCAATAAGAGAAAAATTATCTTTTGGAAATGTCTGCACCAACTCGGCTTTGTTAGACAGTCTTTGAGGTAACTGGATCATGTTTGTGCAGATGAATGTATTTACAGTAGGCCAAAAAAGTCTTCATTTTCTGGTTACATGAAGTATAAACCATCAGTATGTGTCTCACAAAGCTGTTTCAGATCCGTTTCTTTCACTTGGCTTATGAGAACCTGTCATCAGTTGTGTACATCTGACATCTCCATAATAAAAGTCTCAATCAGAAGATAAATACTTTTCGCACTTACTTCATAGTTTTTCAGGGTTCTGCTCCACAGACAGGGGTCGTTCTCCCCAACTTGGAAGACTCGCAACATTACAAACAATACATGCACACAGTGGGGACCACGCCCACAACTGCATGACTGAAATGAAGTGACAAAATAGGGAATATCACTATAATGCATTCCAATTCCATTGTCACAATCAGATACAGAAACTTTGCTTAAAAGAAAAGTAACATACTGCATCATATTCTACCCAAAAATTTGCACTTCAGTAAAAACATAAAAAATTTCACAAAAATCTGCTTGCATACACAAACAAATGGGATGGACGAAATTATCCTCTTTCTGCTCTTCTTTCATCTTTTCTTATACTTTTGGTGAAGACCAAACAAGAAAGTGTGCGTCTGTATTGCCTTGCTGTTTAACTGAAAATCTCATGGGTATTATTTTCTATAAAATTTTGTCTGAAAAATGAAGTTCCTTTGCAGTAATACTGCAGGCCCAATAAGATCTTATTATTTAATGAGGATCATTTATAAAAATCAAAACTGAGAACCATGCAGGAATATTAGCAACACAGTACTGATGTAGAAACACAGATTCTGAACGAGTCAATGATGTGTTATTACCTGGGGTCCAATAATGACCCTGTATTTGTGATCTGGTGAGTCACCTCCGATGAGAAAAGAATTGGGCCCTGTCTGCTGGAATAAGTACAATCTTGCTCTCTGCACTCGTTCAATGCGCTTCTTGGTAAGATCTGTGTTAGTCGAAACATCTGTGAGTGCGCTTTGCTGGATCATGTTTCTCCGACCGGGATGGGCACTTGAATTCGAGACTGCTTGTCGAAACTGCAAAACCAATACAATTTAAATGTTCACAACTCTGATAGCACAATACTTGGGACAGCAGAGAATGGTTTTGGGCAAATACAAAAAGATAGACACACAGATAACTTACTACCTGATGTTTACATACATATGAATATAAAAAACATCACAATGAAAACTCATTTCCAAATAAGTTCATCTTGAGTATAAAGTCTCCTAACTCCTTTCTCTTTATCATTTAATTTACAAGAAACAAACAAACAAAGAAAAAGTGTAGCCAATAGGAACACTAACAGACTGTGCAGAGTCAATAAGTCAGTTACAGACTGCATGATATGTGAAGTAAGGGGAATGTAAATAAGTAAGTCTTTTCCAAGCCCTTTACACCGGGACAAGAACAAAAGTGCTTTCTAAGTAATTGGGCATTACAGATAGCATGGTTGCCAACTATTCAAGGGCTCCAGGCCTGAAATTTTTTTCACCTGCCGCAGGTCAGTGTAATGCGCCGTACTTAGTGGCTAGGGAAATACGCCCATAAATCATACCTTTCTTTCTTACCCCCTCCCTCTGTAACATAAATTAATAACAACAATATTTATCATTAAGAATTGGCTAGGACATTACAGGAAACTTTCACAAGGCAAGGCTTGCATTTTCAGATATAGTCTTTCAAATATCAATGACATACAATGTCCACATCATATTTATATATTACATGTTGGGGAAAACCGGTCTAATGTTTGGTTGCATCAGCACCATTATCCGTACGTGAGCATCCTGCCGCAGTGGACACACCATATCACCCCAGGTTAAAACGGCTTCTTCAGCCACTGGGCCGGCCTAAATCATCAAGTTCTCGTCTCCACTCCCATCGCCAGGCATTGCTACATTTTGGGTCCTGTTTGTCTTCGGCAATAGCGCGTGCATCACCAAAGTTTGCATATCCTGATGGCATAATGTAGACACTCACGCAAACAGTCACACCTAGATCTAGAACTGCAACTGAACTATACTAGAGCGGCGATTCAAATCGGGATGAAATTATGCAGGCCGGTTTCAATAAATAGATATTATGGAATCGGCAGCTAAAATCTGTCTAGATTTCTAACTTCAGGCAACTCGATTACTACTTAGAATCTGTATGTAGTCGTCCTCGTCAGGATGTGTCATTCGTAAGTAAAGGGCCGCTACGCCCAGAGAGGGAAAAAAAAAATGGGTTCTTCATACGCGCCGTACTTCGCAAAATTCGCGTCGTTCACGGACAGAATAACGCATTTTGCGCCCAGTCCTGCCGGTTTTCAGACCCGGTCCGTCTTTAACCGGCCCCGCCAAGCCGGAATTCCGGCCCAGGCCGGAACAGTTGGCAACCATGAGATAGTAACCAAACAATAATTTTTAGTGTTAGAGAAGTCCAACCTGATATCATTTATGTAAAGTCAACAAACCTAACATTTAGAGAGCACTACCTCTCCCCCCTCAATATTACCTCCCTGGTCAAAATTTAAGGAAGTTTTTAATGGCATTCTCAGATTTTTGTTCAAGCAATGGCTGAGATCGATAATGAAGAGCATTTTCATATCAGGCAAACTCTATTTCCTACATCAATCAGCAGATTCTGATACAAGTTGAGTGAGTACTCACTGAGTTTGATGGTGAGAGTTTCTTCCGAGCAGCAGAGCTGTTAAGACCAGTATTCACAACTTGTCGAGTAAATGCTGACTCTGACTGCCCGTGTAAACTCCCACGGCGGCGCACAGTCACAGGAATCTGTGGAGTGGAACATTAAAATTGGCAGGTTAGCAATTCATAAACGAGACCCTCAATCTCAAATCAGTTTACTGAGAAAAACCACTGAATTCTTCACAATTTTGTTCAACTTTACTTATGCACAACAAACATTTGAATTTTGTGAAAAAAAAATTGTTACAATCACATTCAGCATTTGAAAATTGCCTGGTCTTGTTTACATGCACTGACCAGGCTGTGATCAGAAGTTCACAGAAGTTCACCAACATACTAGAGATGTTTTCACAATTAACATTTGTTATGAACTGCATACCTGTGATGCTTGTCCGCCTGTTACATTAGCCGACTGCTTGTACATCTTGAAAAAGAAAGTGACAAAAAAGAATTATTTTACTGGAAAGTAAAATTTCATTACTTTTAGCCATTAAATGTAAAGACCTATAACTGCGACTTCCATGTCAATCAAGATGTTGACTAATAGTAACCCCCTTCTATAATAATAGTAGTCTAAACGTAGTTTCCATCCAATCTCTTCTTGGAAGCGTATGAATTGCACCCTCACATGCCCATGTGCATCAGCACATACATAATACCAATAAAACACAGAAATAGCAGAAAAGTGACCCATACACTGCAACAGATCACAAAATGAATTAAATCATACCACCACTTGCAAACTCTTTATACAGGGATGTAAATGGCCAAGAGCAAAAAATCAGGAAAATTCCCCCCCCCCCCCCCGAGGTTCAAAATGCGGATGCAGTGTTCCGCATAAGGTTTCATAGTAACAAATCTTGTACAACACTTAAATTGTTAAATACATTACTGAACTGCAAGAAAGAGGACATAAAAGAACATGATAAAGAGAGAAAGAAATACTGCTTTGAACTCACCATACTTTCTTATTTATTCACCATGCTTTCTTTTGAAAGCATCCACTATGATTGACTATGACCTGGATAATAATAAGTTACTTTTTGGTGAAAAAAACCCTAATGTCTTGGACACAAGGCCACTTCTCTTTGGGCTGTTTCAAAGTTGGCCTTCCTTTTTACAGGGGGGTCCTGTGATACATGTTCTTGGTTCTTGGAAGGCACACTTTTGTAGTGGGAAGGAATCAGGGACAGTTCATGCACAGATTCTTTAAGTTTGGGCACAGCTAGCTTTTTATGTTTCTTCGCACTTTTCATTCTGGTGGCAGCAGTCTGCATGTAGTAAATGAGGGAGGGATAAACTGGAGACTTCACAGTGCTTCTCTGAACTGTGATAAAACTGCACTGAGGTCTTGCCAGCATTGAGCAAAATGTACTTCTGCAGATAGCTTCATAAGTGCTGACGAGCATTCTGTTCATGGTTCACGAATTTTAGGATGAAAACTGCCATGACTAAATCCAAATCTCTTGAAATAACGTCACTTGATCTACTGACAAGCCTAGGGCCTTGTGCAAAGCCACGCTACTTTAACGAGACAGACAGTGACAGTCTGGAGCCTTCATAAGTTTGCATCAGTGTACCAGGGTGACGACCACAAAGCAACCAAATCAATTTGAAATCTTGCCAGGGCAAATCAAGTTAGTCTGCACGTTACAATGATCATTCCGACTAGATCTACATGTATATATGCCAAACACAGGCCAACATTAGTCCAATCGTCCAGCCTGGCAACAAGCAAGCAATTTCCGGCCAGTTCTAAACGGTAACTTCGTAGTTAAAAACGTTCGCAATCAAGCGAGAAAAATAATTATTATTTCCGGCACTCGACTACTTTCTCGGCGTGACCGGCCGACCAGCCGGCCGGCTGAGCCGGGAAAGGCCCGTTGGCCGGAAAATCCGGCCAAAACCGGAAGATTTACATCCCTGATTATATCAACTTACTCTTCTGTGGTTGGATCTTTCAAGGAGCTCCTTCCTCCAAGGTGGGATATGAGCAGCTGAATCCTGATCTCTCTGTATTGAAGAGCCAACCCTGGATTCCTGCTCAGTTGAGTGGTTGTCTGTATTATGTTGGTCCCTGAAACATAAGACAAGGCTATAATCTCACCGACTACCAAACTCTAGATATTTTCCCAAAAACTTGAAACTAACTCCAAAAACCCAGATCTTAACAGTTACAAGTTCTTGAATTATTTGTTTTTCTGCGGCTCTGGGCAGCTGTAGGAAGTTCCTTGCATTTAAAATGCAGTGGAACTTTGGTTGTCATGCACTGAAATTTGAAAACAGTACCATTCTTTGAATGATAAATGTGCATATAATTAGTTAACTGTGACTTCTACACTCCACAACCCCAATGAGAGCACTGAATACATCTTCAACTGAGCATTTAGTCAGAAAATTGTTAATGATATGAGATCTTTAGTTGACAGACTTAATGAACAATTAATAACACTATTCTGTGCAGCAAAAAGGAAACTACAACAGCAAAACTATAGATACTTCAGTTTCAGAATGATATTGAGCTGCGAAGTGAAACCCGCTGCCAATGCCAAAATTTGCCATGTGAAACAATGAACAAAAAGAAACACCCAATCAACTGCTTATGAAATTCTCCTTCCAGAAATGTTTAAGTTTTTAAATTAAATCAAAATATCTCATAGATGGTAATATTCTGACTCAAAAGACTTTAGATGGTGACATCCTCAGGACAGCACTGCTCTTTGTATTGATGTAGGGAGGAATTTCAAAATGCACCCTATAATACATTAAAAACAATTTTTTTTTAAAAAACTGCAATGACTTTTCTTTTACTAACCGTAACAACTTTCCATCCTTTTCTAAGAATTCTAAAGACCAAAACACTGACTGACTGAGTCAACTCATTAATCCACTTCAAAACACTGCTTTGAAGATGTGTAAATTGACTGGAACCAAGCTGCTTGAGAAGGAATTCTAAATGAGATTCACATCCCTAACCAGAACTCATGCCTACCAATCCCCGCCTCCTAATCCTAACCTTTCCCTTAAAACCCTAACATGCTCATCAAGTTGAGGCGAGTCCCTAACCCAAAAGTTTATCAAGACAGGAGTATCAAAGTAAGTCTCATTCACAATACTTCCCAGGCCACCATTTGTAACAGCTGACCCTAGCTTTGTCATTCTGTACCATCATCTAAAAACATTATGGACCCATAGCTCAAAGAATGATTGGGCAGTTATTCTCTAATGACAAGACTTCTATTAACATAGTTAATTTTGTCAAAGATTTTCAGCTCCTAATTTTTCATTAACAAAATCATTTACAGTACAGAGTAATACCTTTCACTCATTATGAATTACATGAATAAAACTGTGTAACTAATAACTGTGCGGACTGGCTCAAAGGATCCAGTTAAGGATTATTCACGTGAGAAAACCCAGGTTCAGTCTCCACCTAGACACCATAAATTTTCTCTTACACTAGCTATAAGGTGTATTCGGGAATCTGTCCTAATATATTTATATAGTTCACTTAAGTCTTAGATCAACAACCTGATGAAAGGCTGCCATGCTCACAAAAACACAAAAAACTAGTTGTTCCAGTACCAGCACTTCTCCATCACTTCTGAGATTCAGCTTTACCTTTTCTTGTCACAAATAAAGTATACTTAAACAACCCACAATCTGAAAGTTGTCATCCATATTTCTTCATGGAAGTTTCACCACACTCAGCACCCAAAGGCTCAAAAAACAGTCCTATATCAATAAATAAAGTATTATTAGTACCAATACTATTACACCGTGTTGACTGTTGTGGTATAGACCTACAGTTGGCTATGTCTGCCTTTTATGACAGCTCCTATGCTCATACAGCTTATTTAATCTAGATCTAGATCTAGTCTAAGAACTTTCACTGATCAACGACCCAGAACTGAATGACATAAGTCAACTTATGACATAAGTCAACTTATGACATAAGATTAGAGACAACCAGCCTAACTTTTCATTTTTCTCTCCCCCTGGTTACATGCAAACAGTGTAAGTACAGATCTTACATGTCATCATCACTTGGGTGACATCTGTCATCTTCATCGTCGAAATGCCTGTCGTTTTCACTCTGGCTTTCATGTTCCTGTGCTGATGATTCTTCTGTCTGCTGAGATTTCTTAGAACGCTTGGATGGGACATGGCGAAGATACCGTCTCCATTTGTGTGGACCTTGAAAGGATTCCTCATAAGATGGCCCCTTGCTGCTGCTTCCAGCATTTGAATTTGAAGCAAGATCTGGGTCCTGATCGCTCGAATAGAAATGTGTTTCTAGATACTCGCAATCTGGGGATGCAGCAGAAGCGGATGTGGATGGTGGCTCAAGAACGATTCCACCATCTCTGCCAGGGGAAGCCATCTTTGATGTGGAAACTCAGATCTCAAGGCCACGACGGCATCTCTTTGTTTTCAGCGCTACTGGACCTCGAACAGAGCAAATCCTTTGTCACAAGTTCGGGAGCGAAAGGGGGGATCAATAAAATTTAAGGAGGTCCCCCCTTTCGATCATTCTCCAGGAAATATTGATTTTTCTCGATAGAAGTGCCGCTTCCGGTCGGGGAAGCTCCTATGTTTTGATGGAGCAGTGCTTCTTGTGGAGCCTCGATTTGAGATGCCGTCATGTACTATTTTTAGAATCGGAATTTGACGGAGGAAGCAATTTTTTATTTAACATCTATTTCACACAATTTCTGCTAATGATTGAGGATAGCAGCATTCAAAATATCGGCTGGATTACTTTACATGCCTTACCTTTGAAATATTCGATAAATTTACGGAAAATTGCCGACGGAAATTCGAGAATCGGGGACTTCCTCAAAAGGGAATCCTCTCGGTGCTTTGCTTCGCGCCAGCTGATTTGAATGGAAACGAGGCAGTTGTTGTTGACAACGCAGTCGCTTCCTATGTCAAAGGTCACAACTAGTGACACTGGTCTCCGTGACAAAAACAGTGTTTTACAATGGCTCTTAGTTTATCTCGCGAAGTTGCTTTAATACTTGAATATTGTAACTGTGAGACTGAGTGAAGGATTTACCAACGTGAGGTGAGTACCAACCTTGATAGAAATTTTATTGCCATTTTTGTTGCTGTTGTTTTCTAAACTTCAAAGAACTGCCCTTTTTAAAGGCTTTAGCGGGTTTTTACTATTAATTGCCCACTGCTGGAAAGAGGAAAAGCAGTTCATAGGTAACTGGAACATGATCAGCTGCAGTTTGAACACCAACAAACTAAAGAAACAAAAATTGATAGGACTTAGTAGA
>JAWQUT010000192.1:1207793-1268871 GCA_033807755.1 Ellobium chinense
ACAACAACAAACTGCCTCACATGACCGATATAACATCATCATATTTATGTAGGCTATTTATTTTTTTAGGTGCAATCCTTTGTGCAATCCCCCCCCCCCCCCNCCCCAAAAAAAAAAAAAACAACAACATGTACCCACATTAAATAGCCATTGGCTACGCCACTGAAGGTGAAACCTGTCTGTATGAGTGGTCCTGGATTTGACCTGATGTCAGCCTCAAGTAGAACCGTATTGTTGTTGGTGGCCTCCAGGCACCTGTGCTCATTGATTTCTTGAGTACAAAGGGAACAGCTGACTGATTTTTTGGGGGAGATGGGGGAGAGGGGAAATCGATAGCGATCATGGCTGTAGGTCAGAGAGTGCTAATGACGATTTGGCTTGTACTTGTAGTAGACGAAGGTAACCGGGATGATGATGTGAATTCTGTCTGTTTCCGTGAGGGAGACAAACAAGGTATGATGCCAGTGTTTTTTGCCACTGTTGGCTATATAAGCCTTTACACCTCTCATTAATTTATCAAGATATCTTCACAACGCGAGGCACTGAGCATTTGCTAAGGATGCCTAACTCTTAAACGGACGCTGTTCCCGTGTCAGTTAACTTATTTTGTTGTGCTTAACTTTTTCCATACAAAACACCAGACTGTTTCGGCGTTTACTATACACCTACAGATTTTCCGTTATGGGCTGCAATGAAGTGAGGGGGCGGGACACCCTTCTTCGGCTCAGGGCCTTGCGGATCCTGAATTTGCCGCTGCTGATGATGACATCCAGGTATTACTTTTACGTAGGCCTACATGTCCGTTCATTATCTACACGATAATGGTAACATAACGATAGTGATTAAAGTGGCAATGATGACGTCGATGATATCGCCAGCTGATGCAGTACTTGGAATGTGTGAAAGTTATACAGTGAGGTATATATTTTCAGACGGCTCAGTTACACCACGTGATGTAGGGATTGCTAGGATATTTTGATAAATGACAGGTAATCATACGTGAGCAGAGCATGTAAACAAACCAACATGTGAGCAAGATTTCCTAGGTCACGTGATGGAGCTGAAAATACCTAATTGAACCCATCTACAAAGAGCCCTGTTGTAACTGGAATTCGCTTCTACCAGGCATGTACAGGCGACTTGCCATTAAGTGCAACCCATGCAGTGCCGGGCAGAACTTAGCTAAATAGTAAAGAAACTAGTTAAAAATATACAGCGACCAGGTCAAATCCAGACAGCTCTATTGAGTTTTGTTGTACGCCTTCAAACTGTCTTTTAACTTTTTCACTATGCTCATAGCACTGTCATGACAGACTTAAGCTGCAATCCTTTTGTCTACAGAAAGGGAGGGGGTGAGGGGAGGTTGCAAAGGTAGTTTTTAGAGTCGCGAACCGTCACTACCTGTAAGTGTAACGGTCTCACCCACAAATTCGTATGTACCTCGGTTACTTGGGTGCGGGGTCGACATGATGGCATGTTGGGCAATCCCATGTATCCTCCATTCATCCCAGGTGATAGCGCCTTTGAATAAACAAAGGATTTGACAACTGAACTGAACTGAACGTATTTCCAGATTGCAATATATACAGTAATGTGGAAAGTAAACGAAACGGCAATGTAAAATCGTTTAGGACGGAGAAAGGAAAAAAAGAAGATTAAAAAAAAATGGGGAGAGATGGGGAAGGGCAGCAAGGTTTTCAAGACGGCTCAAAATGCCTCCATGCCTCCCAACGAAACGACAGATGCTTTGCGGAAAGTTTCTGGCTTAGTATTTACTGAAGCTGTCATGCGTTACATTAGGGATCGACAGTGATTACATGTAGCATCACCGACGGCGAGTCTGCATAGTAATACTTACACATGAACCGTACGAATACAGTTTAGTGGTAATATACATAAAACTTGCGTTAAGTAACGTATTGCGTTAACCACGGTGAACACTACTAATGTATATGGAGTTTCTCATGGTTACCGCAGTGCGTTAACTAACGTAATATTTAACGTATACGGCCACGGGTGATTTCCCTTGTATTCTTACCCAAATTCGGGAACAGCGGAGCTCGGTAATAACGGTACAATTTTGAAAGTCCCGTCCACCACGTCAGTACTCCGAGTTCCCGTGTAAATATCACCTTCATTAAGATTCCTTTACGACCACCATATTTTGGGCGAAGAGAATAACTTATTTAGTACGGTCTCATTGCATAATTGATGCCACACCACTGTACTCTGTGGATTCTACATCAGTTTCGTGTTTGGAGACCCCGAGGTCCAATGAGGAGTTTCATACATTATTAACTAGCCTACCAGCTTCCGATAGCCAGGCTAATCATGTGTTCAGGGGCGTAGGTAAAGGGGACGCGGAAACAGGTAATGTGTCTTTCTGTCCCTCCTCCGACCTACTTCCGATTTCAAAGTAACGGTGATTCCGTATAAAGTATCTGAACTTGTCAGAAGGCGAATCACCTTTTTTTTTTTTCTTGGATATTTTGAACGGCTCATGAGGGCCATCTGAAATGTGAGTGCGCATGCTCATGAGTTTGGACAACAAAGAATTTCATAGGCTCTGTAACTTATAGCAACTTTGCGAGCAGCATTTTTCGGGTCCTCGAGCCTACGGGCCAGCGGTTGGGCATCCTTGATCTGGTCCACCATCTTATTATGTCAGGGATCGATAACAATGACAACAATAACAATAACAACAATAACAATAACTTTATTAGCTCAGGTATACATACTATACATATGAACAGACAATATTTGTTATAATAGATGAAGAATATCGATTACAGTATGACGAGCATAATATACAGAGGCGCAAAGAAAAGAAAAACCCTAAAGACAGACTACTCCGTCCCACTCCCTCTCCAATTTTCAAAATATATCATGCCTTTGATAAGTTTTATATTTTCCAGCTATACGTGCTTGTCAATCCGATAACATTAATTGTACTTTTACTGCCGATATTTTTCTTTTTTTTTTCTCTGCTGTTGACCATTGTTGCACTGGTGAGCAAAGCAGAGAAAATAAGACCGCTTTGACTTATCTCAGAATGGTTGTGGTGGAAGGGGGAAGAGTGAGGAAGGGTAGAATGAGAGAGCGGTCTGTTGTAAAGATCCCACACCCTTCCTCTGTTGGTTTTATGTTAACAGGAGTGTCTGCAGTCTGAAATTTTCCACCCACAATAAAATTTCGTCATCTGTGAGGAGTAGATGGAAATGGCGATCCTTTTCCTTCACAACACCTAAATCCATCCTTCTTCACCTCAAAACCAAAGATGCACTTTGCCGCATGAGGCATCAGGTGCCTCCTATGACTATGCCTTCCCTCCTCGACAATCACAGTTGTGGGTAGTTTGGATTCTGTTGGAGTGTCCTTCCTCTAAGTACCCAATCAATGATGGACTTTTGGCCACGTTTCTCTGTATGTTGCCGAAATGCCTCTTTGGATTGAATACCATCTCGCCCAAGACACCCTTATTATAACTTCTGTGGAGCTCTTATCCATGAGCCGCTAAGTACAACTAGCTGGTGGTAAAGTCTACATTATTAGCGGAGAACAACGTGACAGCTAAGGTTATAAATTGACCACAAGAGCTGACTTATCATCGTTGGTGAGTTTTATGAATATTGCACCCTTATACAGCCATAGACTGGATCTATCCCACCAGAATCAGTAGGCAGGACGTGGGAGAAAATACTGTCAGGAGACTCGAGACCACTGACTTTTTTTTCTTTTTTTCTTTAATATATTTAATTATTCGCCTCTGTTCGTTGGACAGACATGAGTCAGAGCCGAAACCACCGTTTGCTGTAAATCTAGATCTAGTTATGAAGATACCAACTTGATCACAAATTATGGAAACACTTAAAAAAAAAAGGACAGTTGAGTCCACGGATAGATTCTATCATAACCTACGACTAGCTTAGGTAGTCAACTAAGGACGGCTGTACAGATAACATAGATATGGTAGGCGTATGTTAAGATAGCAAACTAAGGCGTCCTTATAGCATTCTTTACGAGAAAAGACAAGTTTGTATTAGAGGGCTGTTTCACTGATTCATTGAGTTGTTCGGGGTAAAATATACTGTTTACTCTGTAAGGCCTATAATTTAATACATAGCTGAGATTAATACTGTACACGACAGGTTCTTTTGTAAGCCCTCTGGCTTGCCCTTTTCCCATGCCTCCGCCCTATCCTTTACAAGAGAAAAAAATACAAAGTACTTTCTTCTGCCCGACATTTCGGTAAGCAAACATTACCTGATAAATATCAGAACCTCCTGTGGACGGCTCTTCTCGTCCTGACAACCCGTTCTCAGGTTGGAATTCGATAACGAATAACTGATTGGTCGTTCATAATGAGTTGGGGACTTCAGGGCCTGAGCTAAGGAAGCCGTTATCTGTTGGGCTCCATGTTTATGGATTTGTCCCCCCTGGTCTGTGTAAAGATCGCACTTCTCCGCTGACTTTGGGCCTAGATAAAACTTAAGATTTAACTTCAGGGTTGTCCACGACCAGAGTAGATCTGGGTAAGGGCTCTTCACAGGTCTCCATGTCTGAAAATTAATTTTGTCCACTTGATTTGGGTCGAACAGCTGACACGTCTTCGCTGACTTTTGAAATTCTGAAGCCAAACCAGAGACTTACCGACGGTCCAACGGATTACGACAGGGCGGAGTTCATTTTTTTTCAGCATTCTTTTTTTTAAAATTGCTTGTCCAGGCATACATAAAAGACTTTACCATCCATGCCTGCTCACAGTCACAGGAAGTTTGAGACAATCAGGGGAAATAATAGTTTCCAATAGTTCCAACACACTCGGCATGTAAAGTGCATAGGATTATTTACTACAGGATTGCCACAGACCAGAAAATAACTACAGAAAATGACCGTCAGTTTTTCAAGGTCTGAAAAGTACCTAGTATCAGGAACGGTAGATAGTTACCATGCAAAAGTCATAGAAACCCTGGATTGGTGGTTTATAATTTTGTTTGGAATTATGGTTGTGTGCATCGACCAGAGGCAGGGTGAAAACTTTTATCGAACAAGGCACAACCTTTACGCGATGAAATGTCGTTGTATGATGATTTTACTTACAATAGAACGTTCTCTGTTTGTCAGCTCCACTGAAGCTCACCTCAGAAGTAAGATTGTATCATCAAATCTCGCCTCCGAAAGTAAAAGATGCGTCAGCCAATAAGAGCCAGTGTAACAGATCAAATCGGCCAGTCATATTCCTCTGACATTGGAAAATTGGAAAGCGGAAGTAATGATTACTGGAGTTGTGGCTTGCGATGCCCAGATGACAGAACACGCGTCCTAACTGAGAGTAGTCCATTAAGTTCTGATCATGGGGAACAAAAAAGTCATACCGCCTGGAAATATCAAGGAAAGTCATGGAGGAAAACAACATTCAGTGACACTCCTGTAGCTATCTCTGCCTAAGCTCCGGAAGTCAGAGATCATTTGAAAACTCTTCAGTGAAAAGGATAATTCTTCCATGCACCCGACCTGAATTCTTCGTATTTTCAGACTTGTCCCACATGGTTTGAGAAGCATACAAATCAAACTTCTCCTCTAACATGCATTGGGGCTTGATAGAACCAAAGATTTATACACAGGACGTATAGGCAGGAGTTAATTCAACAGTTCATAAAGCAGAGGTCCATTGTTGGGTTTATATGCAGTTCGCCACAAGAGAGAATGCCGCTGCCGATTCAGCCTTTGTCTAAATCTGCTTTATGCGTCTGCTGCGCCTTTGCCATTGATTAATGTGCTCAATATACATAATGCAGTAGGTAGGTCTGGGAACAAGCACCTTAGAATTATAAATGAAACAAAATACAGAAAATAACAAACTTCAGCGTGTAGACACTGAGCTTGGATGTCGTGAAATTGTGACTCTGATATTTGTTGATAGCACGTGAAGTGGTTGCCATCATGGCTGAAACAGAATCTAGATAGGTTGCTTTGTAGGACATATTCAGAACTGGTAGGACATATTCAGAACTAGTGCAGGACATATTCAGAACTGGTGTGGTCTGGAGTGCTGAAGTGTTGAAGTGTAGGGAATGCCTTGTGTACAGTATAAGAATCGTTGTATGAATGCATCTTCCAGAGTGCCAAAAAGGAAAAAAAAAAGTTTTATGGACCGGTGGCATTTTGTCCGTCGGGGGTTATTGGAACTCGCTGCAGCTCTCGTCCAAGAGTATACCAAATACTGTACGTTAAGATACGTATCAGTACTTGGTCGTCTCAAACGCGCTTAGGGCCTTAAGCCAGCCTTACGCTTCACTGGTTATGTTTAGATTAGAAGGTGGCTAGTTCCGTGAACAGTAACGCCACCACACCACATAGTGCCTTGCTCAGACCTGTGGTCACTGTCACTGAAACGGTCCGAACGGCTCAGATGTATTGTTTGTAAAAGTAAAAAAGTGCTTTTAACTAAAGGCTTTAAACAAAAAAAAAAATAGCTGCGCAGAAAATGCAACTATCTCCTGGTTGTAGTTCATGAAAATTTATCGTAATTATAATTCATGCACATATTATCATAAGACATTTTATAAGACATGTACAAGAATTTCGGTACAATTAAACGTAGTGTATGGAAATGTTACAGTGAAGGTACGTGAGAATATTTGTTTCACTTTCAGTGGTGCAGCAGAACTAGACTATATACTAACTAAAATATCTCGAAACAGTTTTCAGAGGGAATATTGAAGATGAAATGACCTGTCTTTAACTGTAGTCACTCGGTTATACAGTCTGACGTGAGGCTATCCTCGTTTCACAGACCTGTTGTTTTGGTGTTGCAGTGTTGTTGTTGTCTGTGCTGCTGTTTTTAAGCTGTGAGAACCTGGTAGGTATTTTTGTTTTTCTAAATGTAGTATTGCCAAGTCTCTATTATCTTTGTTTGTTTTTATTTTAACAATACATTAGAACTCGATATAAAATATACCCTTGGTGCGTCGAAAAAGTATACTGATTAGTGAGGTATACTTAGTATCAAGGTCTGCTTGACTAATTATATTATAGAAATAAAATGAATTCGTGCATGTGAAATTCATATTTATGAATACGCACTTAATATCGAAGTTCCCGCTTGAGCCTAATGCAAATTCTCTTTGCCCGGGGTGGAGTTGTCTCTGATGTTAGTGTCATTTTGTACTTGTATAACTATCGATAATTACGGTTATAGGTGACCCCTTTGCCCTTAATAAGTCAATAGGCTAAGACGTCATGCCTGACTGAAGGACGTAAGTCAGACATACCTTTTTATAGTGAGTGCAGTAGACCTTTGGCCAGTGCTGTTTTCTTATATGAATTACAATGGCCGGAAGTAAAATTTGTTGGGTTGTTTTTTTTGCGGGAAAATGACTATATCTTTGACACTTTGGAACTTTGGGCTATGGCATTAGGAAGTCGTTTAAAAGTTTCGTCATATTTTACCTCTGGATGAGGAAAGTCGCAGTTGCCCCTCGCCCTTGGTACCCCCCCTCCTTCCTCACCTTGTCGAAGCCGAGCGCCGGGCCTGACTCGAGGGGCTCCCGAGTAAAGGGCAGAGAGCACTGTCTAAATTGGTGGAGCAGTGTCTTCTAATGCTTCTAATGTACCATTGGAAGGGAAGGGGGGCTTTGGCTGAAACTCTTGCACTTTCGGTAGGGCGAGGAACGACAAAGCTTTTACAACCTTCATGAAATCGAGTAGTGTGGATCTATGACTGATTTAGCAGTTCACGCTAACGCATCTTGATTTTAGCGCATGTTTAGTCTATGCACTTTGTTGAAGGCTGAGGCTAAATCCTGTTCTCTATAGCGTTATTAATACTCTTACTGTGTCAACCTCCTTATGTTCGCCACTTCGTAGGAGCCAATTGTCAGCGTTTAATATTGTCACCTGCTCTGGAACCACTCTGGATTGCAGGAAATTTATATTGCCTCGGGGTTTGTGTTCGCTCGGACGATTCATCGATTTCACAGCCAGGTGGAGATAAATATCACTTCTGGATAAGATCTACTACAATTACTGTTTATGAATTATGGGACTTAGGCGCCCCGCAAGCTGTGAAAGATTATTGCATTCGAGGCAAGCTTTTGTTCGACTCCCGCGTGGTGTATTGTGTTTCTGACATGTATTTACATGTATGTCAGGCGTGATCATAATATTGAGAGTGTTGTTTGAAAGGATTTTCTTATGGTTTTTAAGTCTGGCTGTTATTGGTGATCTAATCTACACGATATTGTTGACAGCTGTGAATTTGATCTTACGGCTGGTTTTGGTCCAATGGATTTTCCTTTCTAACGGTATGGCGTTTAATAGTGCAATTGTTTTGTATGTGAGGAAAGATAAATTCAAAGTTTCCAATTCTTATTTTTGACTTTGTTGGTCTATGGTGGCACACGTATTACAAGAACAAGAAAATTTAATTTGAGATCAAGTAAAATACAAAATCGATCACAGACATCCACTTGACAGTGTTCGGCGTTTGGGGTAAGAGTGAGATTTTGACCACATAGAAACCCAGCCTTCTTCACTGAGCAGCTGCGCAAGGCCATATACTTTGACGCACCGCGAGACCAGCAAAAAAAAAGCCATATAATTACAAAATACCGACTGACCGCTATATCTGACTGCTGAAACGTACAAGGCAAGCAGATTGGGTAGGCTGAGCCCTCTCTCTCTCTCTCTCTCTCTCCCTCTCTCTCTCTCTCTCTCTCTCTCTCTCTCTCTCTCTCTCTCTCTCTGTGTGTGTCTCCCTCCCTCTCTCGCTGTGTCTCCCNAAAAACACGTGAGCAAGCAGTTAAAAATCACTTGATACGGACTCCAGTGTGCTTAAAGAGTGTTTATTTTCAAGCTGGGAACTCTTACGGAGATTGCTATGGCAAAGATAGACATACCTTTGTGGCATTGCCCCAAACATGCTAGAATCACATGGAATTTCACCCCTACTTCGTAATGTACAGTATGATTCTAAGACTAGGATATGCCATATAATATGCACATGCCTACCTCTGCAATTTCGACCCGTAAAATATTTGAACTTGAAAATAAAAGCTCTCTATTACCATCATGAATTCATATACTTGTTCTTAGACTAATGAAGATAAGGTTAGATACCGAATAACTCACTCGCTCACTCACTCGCTCGCTCACTCACTCACTCACTCACTCACTCACCTCGCCCCACTTCCTCCCTCCTTCTCTTCCTGCCTCCCTCCTTCTCTTCCTGCCTCCCTCTCACTCTCTCGCAGCAGCCACCTCACAGGTCCTGAGAGGTATCAACCAATACGTGTTTTGTCCTAAGCGATCTTAACTTCTCAGTTCTGGACTCTTCCTCTCTGTCTCTGCTAGATCACTGATACATATATCGATCTATCACTATCGATCTGTCCTCCAAGATAACAGTCTCATTGGCCGTAACAATACAATACAAGGGTTCATTTTGGTTGTTTTTTTTTTTTGCTTCACACCATGGCTATGCCTTCTGTCTATTATTCATTGATATTTTTATCGCCATTGTAGAAATCATACCCTGAAGTGCAAGCGAACTAAATTATATCGGAAAGGTTTCTGTGCAAGAACACAGTGTTAAGGAATGTTTTCTGCATTATTTCACTTTATAAAATTCTTTCTTCGTGATGTCGTTTTGCTCTGAAAGGAAAATGCATTCTTTTTATTCATGTAAGTCTAAATGAGCTTACTGCCGTAGAGGAATGGCCATATATCTGGCGGTGGTGGTGGAGTTGGGGGAGGGAGCGGTGGTGAGAAAAGGTCTGCAAACTATATGTTATTAAATTCATAAATTCATTGTGTTTCTTTTTCTTTTTACCTCTAGTCGTTATTTACTGACTGAAACCGCCCGTTTGCCTTTCCGCACATTTGTTTGTTGTAAGCCCCGTACTTTTCTGCTTGATTGTTTGTCTATTGTTCCTATCCTTTTGTGCCCGCCAGCTTAAATCTTACTCGCCTTTTTTTTCCTTCCATCTCCAGTTTTTTGCCTGTCTTTCTGTCCATCTTCCATCCTTTTTAGCTAGATCCCCTGGGCAAATGCAGAATTTCAAGCCTTAGAATTTGGAAGCCGTTAATATAATAATTACGTTGATTCCTTGACTTTTATGGACTCATTAACCCTCACCCATTTAGGACAGTCATTTCCCCTCTCTCCCTCTCTCCCTCGTTTCCCCTCTGTCCCCCACGACCCAACACCTTGAGCCAACACAATGAAAGTTGAAGGGTTCTCCAGCCTTCTCAAAGACACTATCAGACAGTATCAATGTTAGGCCAGTGCACAAATCTGAGATAATTAAAACATAAAATGTCATGGAGACATATATATATGAAAGGATAAAAAGACGTTAATATTATTTAAGTAAGATATTAAATTTGTGAAGGATGAAAAATGTCTTGGCCATTCATCACGTGATCTAATCTATATTAATAAAACGCTTCAGCCAAATTTGTGTCACAGATTTCTTGAGAACTACGTATCGTGAAAACATGCGGTGTTCACCTAAATTCGTAGAAAAATACACAAAAGGTAACTATACACATCAGTTCTCTTTATCTTTTTTACCCTTTAAAAAAAAAAGAATGTGTATAGCAACGAAATACAATGACCCCGATAGATCTTTTCAATCCGCCCGATTCGCCAATCGTCCAACTTTTTCACGGTGTCTATTACATTCGTCTATGATGCTTTTTGGTGCGCTAGGTGTACTCTTTTGCCGCTGGTGCGTTGCCTCCTGCCTGCCCATTTGTGAAATGGGGTGTTAGTTTGTTTACATAATAAAGAGGACCTTTTCTTCCCTCGCTCGTTTGTTATTAAAAAAAAAAAATTCCAAACCTAGAGTGTATTGGTCCGTGAAGATTTAAAGACACATTTGGGACCGAAGAGCTCTAGGAACTTTTGAGATTTTAATGTACAGTTGCCCAGCAACTGAGAACAGCGTTTTCAGCGTTTCAGACAACGCGACTTCTACACATAAAAATGATGCCTTTTGTCCATTCTATTTTTTGTAATGTGCTTTCAGCAGATGAAGTCTACACTGCAGGATTCCCGAGTAAGCTTGTTATTTATATATTACAGAGAATGGGAATCCTATTCAGCACTGCTACGGTTTTGTGTATGTACGGTGTGTGCATTGGTGTCGGCTATTGAGTAGGTGGGGACGGGGATTGGAGAAAAGGGAGGGGAAGGAGAAGGACCACGGCGGCGATATGGTTCCAGTACAACCCTCTGACCAATTGACTATATCTAAACACTATACAGACCTACCCAAATACCACTGCCCTGCCATAATTCTCTCAACCCAAGTGTAATTAATTGAAAGCCCATGAAAAGATCTGGACACGGGTATTGTGCCAGTTCCACCACACCAAGGCACAGAATCAAGAGCCCGGGCTACCTGTAGTGTATAGATCAAGGGGTACCCAAGGATTGTTGGCCGGAAGGCCAAAATATGGCCCGCCTAGGGTGTCAAAAGTGGCCCGCGAAGTCGCTTTGGTCTGTAGAGTACTTGCTATTGCTCAGAGTCATGCGCCTATATTTAGGTATTGTTCAGTGTCACACGCCCACGTTAAAAGTGTAGTTCAGTGTCATGCACCCACGTTAAAAATATTGTTCAGTGTCATTCACTCACGTTAAAAATATTGTTCAGTGTCATGCACTCAAGTTAAAAACATTGTTCAGTGTCATGCACCTACGTTAAAAATATTGTTCAGTGTCATGCACTCACGTTAAAAATATTGTTCAGTGTCATGCAACGTTAAAAATATTGTTCAGTGTCATGCACCTACGTTGAGAATATGGTTCAGTGCCATGCACCTACATTAAAAGTTTCGTTCATTGTCATACACCTATGTTAAAAAATATCGTTCAGTGTCGTGCACCCACGTTAAAAATATCGTTCCGTATCATGCACCCATATTAAAAGTTCCGTTCAGTAGCATGCACCTACGTTAAAAGTTTCGTTCATTGTCATGCACCTTTGATTTAAGTATAATGTTTAGGGCCATGCATCTACGTTTTAAATATTGTTCAGCGTCATGCACCTACGTTTCAAATAACAAATCAGAGTCATATATCTCCATGTTTTAAATATTTAAATATGGCCCTCACAAAATGACTGAAGCCGAGTGCAAAAATGGACCCCCTTCCGAAAAGATTTCACAACTCCTTGGTAAAGATTATAATGTACGGAGCTTTACCACACACTGAGCGCCGAATGGAACATGTTCCAGGCGCTAACCCTGAAGACAGCCAAGCCCCTTTTGACCGCCAGTGCCTTATTTTGTCGTGAGATTAGGCAATGGGTCATGTGTCAACATTCTGCGACCAGGCAGGGTCTGGAAAAAGGCTGAGCGTAGGCTGGTGGGTGTTCTGGAATTGAACACTGTAAAGTATTCTCAAATACGCAATACAGTCGACACCGCTTATCGGCACTTCGCCTAAACGCAGTTTCATTGTATCTGAAGATTTTATCCGATAACAGAAGAACAAATACATAGGATATTCCCAGTTCTTCGTTATGGTAACTTTGCTGTCGCTCCCAAATAGTTCGCGTGTAAGTGGCGTCATGTGTGTCGCTGTTGATATAGGTTAGACTAAAATCATGTTCATGCTGTGTAGTTTGCTAACACAAAATGTTCATCTGTTTGCCACGAAGGATAAGCCCTCATGCCTAAACAAGTCATTGTTGTTGTTGTTGTTGTTGTTGTTGTTGTTGTTGTTGTGGTTGTTGTTGTTGGTGGTGGTGGTGGTGGTCTTTTTTTTTTTTTTCGCAAAACTATATCGGGGCATTATTTTTCTTTCAGACATTTTATATTATGATATTCATACAAGCTTTGTCGCCAACGAGGAAGCAGTGGGTCGACACAACGCTTCTCCAGTAGGTCCTACGGGGCGCCGACCGCCTAGCGGAATTCCATGTTTCATCTGCGTCTGTTGAAGCTAATTTAAAACGGGTCTTTTCTATGTTTGTTTAAGACTTCCTTCTCCTGTAGTTCCAGTCAAGTGTCATTTTCGTTGGCGGCATGAGTGGTTTTTGTAATGTGTGTGATATATCAGTGTAGGCTGAGCTATTTGGCAATGGAGTGGCTGGAGGAAAAGCAAATTGATGACGTCCATCTACTTCTAACTACAGCTACAGGTTTGATTTCAGGCTTGAATCAGTTTTGATCTGAAGTCCGAATTAGGCCATTATGTTGGTTTAGTTATGATTGGGAGGTCAAAGGTGAATTCATGTCTTTAGAGACAACACAGTGTAAACCTTCTGATCCTTGTGTTATGTTAAGTTTCAGAGTTTTCGAGTACAAAAATTTTTGTCCAGTGCAGTTATGGTTGGGTTGGTATTAAATTCGCTACTAAGTAATGTAGGCCTATTTAGCCTTCTATCTATTTACACTGAGTATTTTGTTTTTCTCTGTATATTTTTTCAGCTGTGCTCCAGCAAAGCAGCGCCGTAGACTTCCTAGAAGCTGATTCCTGATTCCTCTATCCGGCCTGCAAGCAAGCGGGACAGCAGCAGCCGCAATTTTGGTTGGATCTAGCTGGATCTAGATCTTTCTCACATCTACGCTGCAGAGACGATACAGCAAGCTGAACTTTCAAGTGTATCTAAGCTGTTTCAGGCATGATTTGACAGACATTTACAAACTTCAGGATGACTAGAGACAGATAGGCGTTTTGTACATACAGGAGAATCTGAAGGAAATCAGTCAGCAATCCAGGCGGGATTGAGAGTATTATTATTACAAACGTCACTATGGCAACGCGATCTCTGATGGCTCTGGACTATGCGAACTACCAGACAAACAGCATTTTGAAGAAACATGCCAAGGTAAGGGTTGGTTGGTTGGTTGGTTGGTTGGTTGGTTGGTTGGTTGGTTGGTTGGTTGTACGACAAGATCGGGTCACTTGTAGCCATTAAATGCGTGTTGCAGTCCCCGACCCTCGCAACAGTTTCCTAAAACGTCCATTCTAATGGTCTTTATTATCGTCGTCTTCGCATTGGACCTGTCAATTTTAAAATAAGATGAAGTTCAGCCTGGCTGGTTATATACGAAGACCGTTGTTATACTTGAACTTGGACCCCTGAACTCTCAAAACTCCACTACTGGGGTTTGTGGATTCCGCTGGGAGTTATGGGCATTGATTGCCCCTGTTGCGTTTCATAGACTGTCTGAGGGCATTTCAACGACTACGCTTTTCTTATCAAAGGTCTCCGAAACAATTATATCATCATGATATGTCTTCACAGCCACGGAGATCTGTTTGCACAACGATTTGTTCGTAGATTGTCTGCGAAGTCAGCAAGAGCCCTGCAGTAATGCATTCTTGGCTTGCCCGTTGTCAGTGGGCACAATATTTTTATGTGTTACATGCTTGTGTTTTGATAAGGACTTAGTAACAGACCAACTTTTCTCCATTACAACCTACAGTGAATAGCTCGTAGCTCTGACTTATATTGAGCCAATGTTTGTCCAGCTTTCAGTGCTGATTTGTACAGGCTCTGCCATTGTCGTCATTTGGAAAGCTTTGTTTTGGCAGCGAGCAAGCGTTGAATGGCTAAGGAAGTACCTTTTATCACTTTCAGTGTTTGAACAAAGCCAGATCAGAGCTCAGCGTTATAGTATATCTCTGATTACCCTTAATAATTTCTACGATACAGGTTTGTTCTTTACCACAGTTATCTCTGTGTCACCATTTCGAAAACGATACGTCTTTTTCCTCTGCTGTCCTATCAGTGCTAGGTTGCTGTCTTCAACCATTTGGTTGGTGTTTTGTAATCGCTGAACTTCATGGAGTTTCTGACATGACAAAAGTGTAGGGGAATTCAGATCAAATCAGAGTGAGTGGGTTAGAAATCGGAGATTCCGTTTTGGTTGACGTTAGTTTTTGTAGCATCTGTACTTAGTTGCTTTCCGTAATATTTCCGCGACTTTGAGAAAATTTCCTTTCATGCTGTAGAAGTGGTTTCCTCTCGTATTGATTTGATTTCACGAAAAGTCGAAAATGGCTTTTGGCGAGGATCTAATTTCAGCGTCCCCCGCAACATGGGTTTCTCTTGTTAAGTGCAGAAGTCTTAGAGTTATCCGGAGTGAGGTTGCAAAATACCGTTCAAAATATTTGGCGAACCGGCCTCGTGCTAATAGTTACTAATACAAAATTTAATATGCTGTATAATGTTAATATCCGTATAATGAGGGGTAATCGCTTGAAAAAACTACAAGGCATTTTTCTTACCGCTTACCGCCCCTATATAGATAAAATTCCAGCAATAAGTACGTTGAAAATTTTGAACGGATCTTTCTTACGCGAGAAGAAATTTTCACGCATTAAGCTCAACTTGCGAAAGTTAGATTCTAGCCGAAAAAAAAATAAACAATAACTTTACTGTAATTTATAGATATCCTCGTGTTGTAAGAAAGGTTTGTTGATTCGATTTGTCGATTGATTGGTTGATTGACTGATTGGTTGGTTGGTTGATAGATTGATTGTTGGTGGATTGAATGATTGATTGGTTGGTTGGTTGATTGGTCGGTGGTTGTTTGATTGATTGGTTGATTGCTTGGTTGGTTGGTTGGTTGGTTGATTGGTTGGTTGGTTGATTGGTTGATTGAAGGACTGACTGATTGATCGGTTGATTTCTTGCTGGATGATTTATGGGCGATTGATTATGCATAATAGCTATTGGCTGGTTGACTGGATGATTTGATGTCTTCTTCTACGATTGAAAGAATGCCTGAACAGTTGACTGATTGATAAGCATAGATTAGTAATTGATATGACTGATTAACGTTATTAATGTACAATCCGTCCCGTCATTTGGTTTTTGTCAATAGTTGCTCATATGCCACATGTGGGGCCTGAGCTTTGTTATAATAAACTTGTTAAACTTGTTAAACTTGATTAAGCTCTTTAAATGTTGATCAGACAACATGCTTTATTCACGCTAGTCTTTCAACGACAGTGTGTAAATGACATTTCGGAATTACATATAATTCACGTAAATTTGTCCTAAGGTTTAGAAGTTCGCCTCATTTCTCGTGTTAAACGGTGTCGATGATAATGTTTAACCTCAAATGACCAGTGGCCGTATCAGGGGCGTAGCGTCCATGTAATCTATGAATCTGAGATTACCAGTTCATAATAGCCATTATACATTCATTATATAGGTTCCATCTAATACAATTTTACTAATGCTAAGTGCTTTCTAAAATGTTCAAATACCTTCAGCGTTTTATAAGTATTACACTTGCGTACCATTTACAAGCGTTGGCGTACAATCTTGTCAACACTACTTAAGTTTTTTGCAGTACTAATCTGTGACCCGGTACTCGTCTCGCAGATTCTCCAGCCCCATACGCACAGTGTATTGCATTCGAAGGAAACATCAATAGAAAATCCATTTAAAAAAGGGGGTCAGTAATCTGAGAGAAAAATTTGATTATCCTCTACGCAGACTGCATCCCACTCCCCCCNTCTACGATACAGGTTTGTTCTTTACCACAGTTATCTCTGTGTCACCATTTCGAAAACGATACGTCTTTTTTCCTCTGCTGTCCTATCAGTGCTAGGTTGCTGTCTTCAACCATTTGGTTGGTGTTTTTGTAATCGCTGAACTTCATGGAGTTTCTGACACGACAAAAGTGTGAGGAATTCAGATCAAATCAGAGTGAGTGGGTTAGAAATCGGAGATTCCATTTTGATTGACGTTAGTTTTTGTAGCATCTGTACTTAGTTGCTTTCCGTAATAGTTCCGCGACTTTGAGAAAATTTCCTTTCATGCTGTAGAAATGGTTTCCTTTCGTATTGATCTGATTTCACGAATGGTCGAAAATGGCTTTTGGCGAGGATTTAATTTCAGCATCTCCCGCAAGGTGGGTTTCTATTGTGTGTTTAAGTGCAGAAGTCTTAGAGTTATCGGGAGTGAGGTTGCAAAATACCGTTCAAATATTTGGTGGACCGGCCTAGTGCTGATATAAAATTTAATATGCTGTATAATGTTAATGTCCGAATAATGAGGGGTAATCACTTGAAAAAACCACAAGGCATTTTTCTTACCGCTTACCGCCCCTATATAGATAAAATTCTAGCAATAAGTATGTTGAAACTTCTGAACGGATCTTTCTTACGCGAGAAGAAATGTTCACGCATGAAGCTCAACTTGCGAAATTTAGATTCTAGCCGGAAAAAATAAACAATAAATTTACTGTAATTTATAGATATCCCCGTGTTGTAAGAAATGTTTGTTGATTAAGCTCTTTAAATGTTGATCAGACAACATGCTTTATTCACGCCAGTCTTTCAACGACAGTGTGTAAATGACATTTCGGAATTACATATGATTCACGTAAATTTGTCCTAAGGTTCAGAAATTCGCCTCATTTCTCGTGTTAAACGGTGTCGATGGTAATGTTTAACCTGAAATGACCAGAAGCCGTATGCATAATTCATACGTTATTTAAACACACGACGGTTACCAATGGAAACTCACAAAACTTTAGTAGTGTTTACTGTCGTTAACGCAATACGTTAACTAACGTATGGATTATGCATATGGCCACAGGCAGTTTTTCTGCATTTCTGAAATGGTTGTCGCGTTGCTTCAGCTCATCAGAAGACAATGTACACTCAGTGCTGCCACGCGTCAGTTACGGCGAGGAAGTGTGTGCAGCTGCGCAGCTTAGAAACTGCAAGTTAGTCAGAGATTTGGAATCTCTGCAGTACACCGGAAATTGGAACTCGGTAAAATGGCAGCCACCATCTACGGTTTCAGATTTGTTAGTGGAACATTTATTTATCAACGGCCTTGTGTCGGAGGAGGATGTGGCAAGAATCAACAGTGGTATGTATATGGTGCTAACGAATGAGGCAAAGATACAAGTTTAGCCAGCACCACGCGCAAGTCAGCTCATAATTTTCTAGGTTTGTTTCGGCTTACTTATAGACTTATACTTCCGGTAACTAGAATGTTGAGGGACCGCCCACAGAATAAAGGACCGCCCGTTTCGCGCATCCACTGTGACCAAACAAACATAGCCCCGAAGTCCAGTCTTGCACTACATTATGTCGGTTCAACATAACACCAGGGCTGTGTTTGTTTAGTCCCTGCAGCGTTGCCAAAGAGGCTGTCTTTACGAAGGAAGTGTGTGTATGTGTGTGTGTGTATATATATATATAATATATATATATATATATATATATATATAGGCAAGCCAAGATGTCTGTGAATAATGCGGAAGAGACAGAATATAATGCACTAACTTGCGAGTAGTGTTTGCCATACTTTTATATTTACCTCATTCATTAGCATGCCTACTACCGTTGGTTCTCTCCACATCCTCCTCCGGCACATGACCGCTAATAAGACGCTCTACTAACAAATTTGAGGCCGTAGATGGTTGCCGCCATTTTGTCGAAGTTTCTATCTGATGATCCAAAAGTCATCACATTTCTCCTTTAATGGACTTTAGAAGGTGAGCACCCTTTCTCACTGTGATTGGCTCGCATCAGCCAAGAATTGTACTTCTGATACTTCCTTTGCTAAGAACCGCCCACATTATACAAGGAAGGGCTCTCTCACGACGCCGCAGGGACCGAAACAAATAACCGCAGCTCTGAGTGTCAACTCATGTAGAATTTTACCATCTCGAAGCTCACGTACTCGAATTCCTCACCATTCGTTGTAGAAGTCCACTCACTCGCTCGATATTTCACTGTCCCCTAGGGGTATTAACGAAAAACTGTAGACAACATAGGGCAGGTTTCCTCACATATCCTCAGCCTCTTCTTTCCTTTCCACTGTGTCATTTCTCCTAGGCATCATATGCCCTCTCTAAGTCCCTTTCCATCACACCCGTAATTCCTCTATTATATCTATATTTTTTATTTCCTTTACTTTCTCTTTCTATATCTATTTCTAAGGAGCTGTTTTTTACTTCACATTCCTCTTGTAGTAGAGCTGGCCGCTGGTCGCCATGTTTTAGAAGAGCTGTTCTTGTTTCACTTCATTTGTTATTTTTATACTCTGATGAGGGGCATCACCCGAAAGCTCAGTTTTACTACACTTCAATATATTTTTATGTACTTGCATTAAAGAATTTTTACTTTGGGCTTTCTTATTTCACATGTTT
Source organism: Ellobium chinense (assembly GCA_033807755.1). Classification (NCBI taxonomy): domain Eukaryota; kingdom Metazoa; phylum Mollusca; class Gastropoda; order Ellobiida; family Ellobiidae; genus Ellobium; species Ellobium chinense. The sequence goes on from JAWQUT010000192.1 coordinate 1,226,934, forward strand.
TGCTATATTTCTATAGTAAATTATATACGAACTCAAGTTCCTGAACTGGACCCTGAAACCTGAATTCACGAGGTTCTAGCTTCTCCCCTCTCCACCTACCCTCTCATACATTTCATGCACGAATGACCGCAACAAGTCATGTTTCTGCATGATTTTACGATGTCTGCGCTGCCTTCTTCTAGACATCTATCACGAACTCTTTTATTATTTTCTTTTGTAACCCAATATTTCTTATGGATAATTTAACACAAACAAGTGTATGGTTGCAAAGGTTAGTCTATAAATGCCCCATGAAGGACGTGCTTTTGCATGCCAAAGACAAGCTTATCTCCATTATAGTCGGGTACAGATATTCAGTTTCAATAGAGTCACCGCATGTTATATGGACATTAAATAGACTATAATAAAAATATGATTTTGATATGTCCGACGGCTGCCTGGGTGGTGTGAGACATTTCTAAACCACGGATTACTGCAAACACTTTTAGTACATATCACGGAAAATCTCGCGTGACTGGGGGGAGTGAATTTCCATTTAGACAAAAGACAAACAGTCGAGCTGAATTTTAATATTGATCTAGACCAACATGAGCCCAGGAAAAAAAAGAAATTGATTGAAATGTGTAGATCTGTCCTCACTTGACTTTTAGCTCAATCACCTCCCCACTGTGCTTTGAGACATGTACAGTTTACTTGGCGTTAGAGTAAAACCAACAACCTGTCAATCACGAAAGTAAGTGTTACTTTAAGTTATGTGTTTGTTATTGAGCTTTCCTTAAAGGGAATTTGTTTAAGTAATACTGCCAACTGTAATGCATAGGTTTCTTTTGCACGAATGGCATTCAGTTTCGGCTCCACCTGGCCTGTGGTAATTTTTAAATTATTAAAATGAACCTGGGGACTCTAAGCTACATCCAAGTCTGGCCTGGCAGGTCAGTCGGTTTACAAAAATACTGTGACTGATCTTTGGAGGAAAAATGGATCGGTGAAGTGACTGGTATAAGATAAAAATCTATCCAGCAAGACACTGGGGTTCTTTTGAGATCCTTTGCTCCGACTACGCAAAGAAGCTTTTCAGATTTTCGAAGATAGTGTATACAGATCATTCTTTGTTCGTTTCTAGCGAGCTGAGTACTATGGTGTTTTTCTATTATATTTGACGTTATATCGATGAATATGAAATGAATCTGAAATGAAACTGGGAACGTAAAGAAATATCTTGAATTTCCTGGAGTCGAAGGGAAGAGGTGTGCGTTATAGTGTCCTCTTATTCCCTGCCAATTCGCTGAGGACATTCAAGAGTCCGCTTTGGTGTTGTATAGTCATTTCATCTCTATAAAAGGAAGGTCATGCCAGTGGTGACTTTACCTTAAACAAATAATGGAGACAGAGCGTCCGTAGATTTCGCACTGAGATACTGATGATACTGTGGTTAGCAGGGCGAGATCAGATTGACTTTTAGATAATGGTTCCCCCTGGTTCGAGTTGTTGACTCTGGTCTTAAGACCAGTGGGTTCACTGTGAGACATGCAACAAGGGAAGCCATATCTAACAGTCTGTTGCAGCGAGTCTGGATCTAGGACTTCTCACTGAACATTTGGAGTTCGATTCTTTGGCAGGTAGGTGTGAGGTTTGCAGATATTGTTAAAATATCATGTACCTTAATGGAAGCTAAACAATAGCCTTTGGCAGCAATTTTCTCTGTGTTGTCTTTGTTAACTTGAAACTTGTTTTAGGGAGTTTTCAGGTGCAGCTCTCCGAAAGGAGGTCTGAAGTTTACATTGTTCTAATGCTATCTCACCTAGCGTTTACTGGTGGTCATATACTGTTTTTGGTGTGGGTTGTGAAAATGACATGCCTCGATCGCCTGAATTACGTAGCTGGATGTTCATGAAGTTCTGTGTGCCGATCCTGGAGATAAAGAGTCTTATATTCTTGACAGTATGTCTTTTTTTTTCTTAAAACAACAACAACAACAACAAAAACAACAACAAAACAACAAGACTAATAACAACAATCATAGATCTTACATCACTTGTTGCATTTCGAAGTGACCTTGTTTAGTTCACCAGAAAGTAATATTGCCACTGGCACAGTATCCGGCAGGTGCTCTTACAACTTACTTGTAACACATTTATTAATCCTCTCTCTTGAAGTCTCTTGGCTCCCCTGTCAGCACATTTCCCAATGTCTCTCTCTGGATTGTGCCAATAAATTATCCAGTGGATTTCTGGATAATCTGTTTCACGCTTCCGTTGATTGCTACTGACACCCTGGGGAATAAGAATTAAAAAAAAAAAAATCGGAGCTGAATATGAGCAGACTGCTATTCCTGTCAGTGCAATTTCAAATTTTGGGGTCATGGAATGATTTCCACATAAAGGCACTCTGGATTATGAAAATTTATGAGATTACCTAGGGATTTGTTTTTTGATTTATCACATTGGTGGAGGGATTATCTTGAATTTGATTATTAACGGCACTTAACAGTTTCCAAGTACCGTAAGCAAGGCTTGAGGGTTAACCTGGTCGTTGTCCCAGGGGGGAGGCTAGAGCAGCGGATAGGGGAGATAATGCGGCTGTGATCGATAATGTGTGTGGGAGGGAGTGGGGAAGAGAACTGAAATTATCATGAAATGAGTTAAAACGTAGGCAGTATATCTGAAACGGGCCACTACAAGAAATGAAGATGGGGGTAAGATGGGATAAGAATGAGGGCTTGAATTGCTCAATTCGTCGCTCATAAATTAATATCTATGGCGAAATTTTAAACTCACCCTCCGGTGAAATGCAAAAATAAAGATCTCCACCCGAAGTCACCTTTCTCTCCGCCCATAAGAGCGGTTTTACACAAGTGTTACAAAGTCCTTGACTTTTATGGCTCTGTAATCGATCTTAAAACGATATTGGATCCTTTGTTTGTGGTGGCGAAAGCCAAGATTTATGATGTCTGCCACGAGGTATTTCGAGTGGCCAAATTTATACTTTGTGCAGGTGAGAGCTGGTCTCAGAGTGTTATTTTACTCCTCATGTGCATACATGTGATACAGGGAGAAAGAATAGGTAAGAACCAGTTGGACTCGTTTTTCAGTCTTGTATAGATCCTTTCTTCCAACTTTGTGATCAGCATTAAAAAAAAAAAAACGTGGTTAGAATGTTAAGTTCACAAATTCTTTAGTGATGTCCACACCACAGAAGACGGTTCGTGGGCAATCAAAATAACCGTTAACAAAAATAATGGGACAGACACGATAAATTTGACATATTAATGTGATTAAATTTTCAGAACGAGAGTAGCGTAAAAAGTTGGCTAAGACAGTATCAAAAGTGTCAAATTAAGAAATGGTAGGAAGTTCCCTAAGTGACGAAAGTTAAACTGTTTTTAAAAAGTGAGCATCGCACCCGCAAAAACTCTTTGAAATGAACAAGAGATTTTGCTCAGCGCCTATATCATAAGGCAGTCTTATGATCGTGTTTATCGAGGAAACGAACCTCTCATCCTATTGTTTTGTTTAGTTCTATTCCAGATTGTGATGTGCGCAAATTGGTGTTGGAAATCTAGTTTAATCCTATTCTGTGGGATACAGAAAAGATCTAAATTGCTCAGGGTTATACACTTGTAATCTTGGTTCTAATTGTTTTTAGAATAGGTTTTGTTCTCTCAGATTTTGCGCCCACACCCCCCCCCCCCCCCCCCCCCCCCCCCCNCCCTCCCACTCCTTCCCCAGTCCCATTCGTTATTTTTTTTTTTTAAACGATAACTTACAAAATCACATGAGGGAAAGGTACCCGCATGATTCGTGAGTGGTCACTTCGCCCACTGATTTCTTTAGAAATCAAATTGATGATGCCATTTGCCCATGTTGATAACAGTGGTGTGAGTATGTAGGAAGAATCCTAAATGACATTACTGTGAGTTAACCTCCATTTCTGCCAGTTGCTGCTGCCGCTGTTGTTGTTGCTACGTTGTTGTTTGAATTTTTGATGATGATGAAGGCGTTGGTAATGTGAAATTTCAGTATGAATATTTAATTTCACATTTTTTCGTGTCGGCAAAATTCAATAAGATCTGGATTATATCTCGGTAATATTTCAGTTCAAAGGAGAGTAACGAGGTGTCTATGTTGCTGTTGATGCCGTTGCATGCATTGATGTTTTCAATGGTGACCGGAGTGTTGCTGTGTTTTAAACACATGACGACTGTTACCCACCGAAAAATACTAATCCTTTTTATTATGTGTTAACTTCTGGTGAGTGAATAAGGTAGTTTTAAAAGCTTTGCCGCGTAGAGGCCGTGGACATCGGCGATTCTGAAAAATATTAACTCCCTTGTTTGTGTCTAACTTCCGGTGAGTTTGCAGGGGTAGTAAACTCTCTTATGCGCCTGACCTAAATCTCGAGGTAACCAATTGCAAATCAATTACGAGGGACTGTTCACAGTTCCTGTTCACTCCTCGCCATTAAGCAGCGCCCGGATGGAAGTTAATTGATCGCAGTTAATCAAATCAACGTGTGATTGCCGTCATTATTCTCGTGTCAATAGCCCACTGTTTGCCTCGGTTCTACCCAAACCTTCTCTGCATGGATTTTTAGGTTTGTCCTGGAATCTAGAGACTTCTGGTCATGCTAATGTCGACAGGTCTACGGTGAAAGGGGGAATTCGAGAAATTCATATGTTTTTCTTTATGCTGTGCCAGTGTCTATGAACCAAGAGGGACTCGTGCTGGATTACTTGGACATGAAACGGGTATTGCCAATGCATTTCTTTTGGTGGTTTCACTTTACACTGTATTAAAAAGTAAGTATGGTTCTGTGTTTTTTAACTAACCATCTATATGGCATAAGAAAACCTTTATACTGGATTTCTTCAGGAATAGTTGTCATGGCAGGCTTTGTATATCCAGAATATATAAATCAATTATTGGGTATAAAACCGTCAGTCACCACTTATTCTGAAGTAGTGTTTATTTTCTGTTCTTTGTGGCTGACTCTTTGCTAAATGACGGCCGAAGTGTTACATCATGCATTAAAAACAAATACATTACCGTAGCGAAACCATGCTCACATTCTCTTACCATATAAAAAAAAAAAAACAACGTTCTTTTTGTTCATTGCATTCGGAAGGGGGAGGGGAAGGAGGATTGAAGTAGTAGTCAATTATGTAAGTTCATCATGACCACATACTTCATTCCTATAGGCTAAATTGTACACAGAAGCAGTTATTCTGTTCAAATTTTGGAATGAAAGATTCGTCATTTCGGAAACTCGGTAATGCACCGATCGTATTTTTAATCGATTATTCAGATTCTTCAATGCTTTTGATTGGACTATAATTTCGACGTCGTTCGACTCAAAATGTCAAGGTTCCATCGGCAACAGTGATGAGTCAAACGCGTTGAACGTGAGCAGTTCATTTGCTCGTGTGAAGGACAGCAAGGCAGTGCAGACGTAAAGCATTAGGTATTGAATTACTGTAGAATTTGTTTGATTTGAACTTCACTTTATTATTTGGCTAGTCCTATTCACATTATCAGCGAAGAAAAGTGTTAGGGAACAGTATTCGATTGCACCGTGTGATAGCGCCACTCGCGTTTCTTTTGTTTCAGACCATCAAATCAAAGAGTGCCCATAGGCAGTTTTGTGTTTTCCCCTGGTGAACAGGAAGGACCACGTATTAGCGCCATTTATGTTTGTTCGTGTTGTGGAGTGCATTGTGTTTCAGAGTTTTGTTTTTGTTTTAAAGCAATTTAAAGCTAGACAGTTCTGTTTATGGTTCGACAGTGGATCGTTGTTTGACTTCATTATGTTTAAAAAGCAGTTCCGTCTCCTCATAACGGTTTTGGATCGTCAACTCGATTAAAGTTCGTGTGACGGCATTTAAGTGTGCTGTTAGTCTATAAAACAGTGGTAGGCTTAAATGAAGCCAATGTTTTGCACTAAATAAAACACATCTGATAAGGCCGAAGAGAGCATTTTCAGTTAATTTCTGTTTTTCGGAAGAATTCATTTTGTAGGAGCGGTGCAGTTCCGCACATTTCCGTCCCAGTGAAATATACCTCAGGCAGTTGTCGGCGAATGGCGCTGTGACATGGTGAAATTGTGCAATCAGGTGTGACTGGCGCTGTTGCACCGTGCTCCCCAATGTTCAGATAGTGAGTTTTATAAGGTTTTAATGATTATGAAGTTTAGAGTCCTTGTGGTGTAGTGGTAGCAGATTCAGTCTTGGAAGCTGAGAGACTCTGGGTTCGAAACCGGTAGAGGCAGTAAGGGTTTCAGATTTAAGTTTTTTTTTCAGTCGTTCACAGTATCATGTTTGAAATTGCTTGTAATGTTTACAATGTGAACAGAGTCGATACTGACCTTATTGGCTGTTTCATTTTACAGAATGTTGACTGCACTGTCATCGATTCGTGGTGAATTTATCCGTAATTTATACATCACAGCAACACCTCTGCCAACCACCACCAACAAAACAACAACAACAACTGCCTTAGGCTAAAAAAAAAAAGCGAAGAAACATACCCTGCTTCTAGTGTTTTAGCCGATGACGGAGGATAAATATCAGGCACCTTTTTTTTTTTCTGTCATGATTGTTACTTGCCAGCAGTTAGGAATCAGAAGGAATAACCAATTACAGGATTTTGCCGTTGTAATGGTCAGGGCTTTTCTAGCTCTTGATGGCTTTGTACTTTTGGTCGCATCATCTGGAACCACTTACTGCAGCTTTACCTCAGTCTCAGAATTGACACTAAGAAGTCTGTAGCACGTCTCATCCTTTGGGAAGGAATACCTTGTCATAAAGCGAGTATTGCCCTCACTTTTTTTTTTTTTTGCGAGCTAGACCGGTGTGAAGCAAAACAATAACAGCGACAGCGACGATGACAACAGCAACAACAACAGCAACAACAACAACAGTAACAATAGCAGCAGCAGCAGCAATAACAAACACAACAACAACACTTACAATAACAACAGCAACAACAACTACAGCAGCAGCAGCAAAGCAACAACGTTAATATTAGTGCACTGACCAGTCCATATACCTGTATTGTGTATCGTACATCAATTCATAGGTTTCTACGCAAGGTAAATAAACTGTAACAATCTGCGTAGAAATGTACTGTCCGGCCTCAAAAAGACTCAGCAACGAACATCTACTTCGCCGTAGATTGGTTTAACAATAAAAGGATGTTACCTCTTTAGAAGAAGTGGGCAAGTGGACCATGGCTTCCACATGGCCTTTCAAAATTTTATTGTCCATCATGGCAGTCTATATTATGAGGGCTCATCTCCAGGGGCGTAGCGTCCATATAATCTGTAAATCTGAGACTACCAGTTGATTATCCTATTTATCTAATACAATTTAACTAATCCTAAATGTTCTGTAAAATGTTCAAACATAACCTTCGCACTATGTATATCATCTTATGGGACATTTACAAGCACTGACAATACGCCTTTGTCAACGTTAACTTGTTTTCTTCGCTGATAATCTGAAGCCCTATAACTATCTCACAGACTTAGCAGTGTCTAGAAAGAAACATTTTTTTTTTAAAATGGGCAATAATCTGAGAAAAAAACAGTTTTCCATCCACGCCGACATTGTGTTTTTTTTTCTTTCTCTCTGTTTAGAACAAGACCTAATCTGCGAACGCCTTCCCGAGTTTTTCCCTTTACTTGTCGTTTTTTTTTTTGTTCTGTTTTTCGCCTACAAGAGGCTAGTGGTCTAGAAGGTAACGTAAACATTAGAACATTGCAAGGAGGAGCAAGGAGACGGTTATCTTAATAGATCTACTTCATCCTTTTTTTATTCTTTAGATTCGAAGTGTTTCGCCTTAGTATCTTTGATTGTCGTAATCGCGATTTTAAAGATAACTTTACTGTGATATGTTACATTGGCATTTTAACTGTATTAGACTATGATGACGGTGCTGGTAGACGTTGTAATTTTTTCGCTTTTCTCTCTTTGCTTTTGTGGGCAGTCAGCTGGCTGAATGTGTGCCAGATTACAAAAAAAAAACCCCAAAAACCTCGCTACGCCTCTGAGTACTACACTGGCTTAAGCAATATAGCGGAATCTGCGACGTTTTGACCTGGTGTTTGATGAAAGCCTCAAACACTATAAAAAGGATTATGGTCACCCTAAAAGAGGCAGGGATCCTTCCTGAGACCGATTTTAAGTCTGTTGCCACAACACAATTCTTTGTTGTCCAAAGAAAATACGATTATTCGTTACATTTGTGCCGCTCTTGTTACAGTCTCTTTCTTTGAATATTTTCGATCCTGTTGTTACGATGCTAAGTACCTGTTCGTTGCAGGAGAAACAAGAAAACGTCTGTGACATGAGGGATTTATTGCTGTTTTCTGCCACATGTTGGCGCCATGGTTGTAAGATCTAAGCCTCTGCCTATGAGTTTAATCACGTTTGATTTCGTTTGTTGTATCTTTGTGACACAATCTTACAGAATTTATGGTGGAATTGCAATTAGTCTCAGGAGTGTTTGCGTTTTGTTGGGGCTTGTTAAGTATCCAGTTGTGTGTTGCTTTTACGGTGTGCTGTTGGTGCAAAACTCCATATTCTTTCGATATTTCTGTACCCAGAAAGAACTTTTTCACAGATTTCCTCTGTGCTGTCAAGAGCTGTGTTTGGTCGATTTGTTTTATGAGAATCTGGTTAATACTGAAGGTTTGAAGACAAAGATAGAGTCTCTTTATGGATTTCCAAATGCAAAGAGCTCTGACGCGGCTGCTCTCAAGATGAAGCACGTGTTGTTGTGTTATGTTGGGTTAAGTTCTCCATGTGAGTGTTATTGCTCGTAAAGTGCGGAAATTATACATGCAAAATCATGGTTTATGATTCAGGATAACCATGCGACAATACCCGACACTGATCACATTACTGTAGCGTTGTCCCACCGCTGCCACCAATTGTAGCACTGTGCCACTACTTCACCATTTTGAAGTACAGTAGTGTACATAATTCGGTACCGTTTTGCCAAGATTATCATTGATACACGTGTATAACCCTATGCCACCATTATAGCATTATGCCACGGCCATATGCTTACATTTTATGGCCATATGTAATCACATTCATCATTTTGTGAGGATATATCAACTCCATAAAATGTCTACAGCTGTAATAAAAAGTGCCTACAATAGCGCTATTGCCGCAACACGCGACTTTAAATGTTTACATTTTTGGGCAAGTGAGTCTCGGCGATATGCTGTGGAGACATTAGGAAATTCTCGCTGGTAGCCATCTAAGTCACACAAGCAAAAGCAGGAGTCCATGAACAGGATATACTACTGGATACGTACTGGTGTGAGTGTGACAAAGTCGCCTCTGTGACAGTTCTGTGTGCGCTGTCTATCACGAATGTGTCCGTAGAAGGGGGTGCGTTATGGCTGTGGTCTGATTTTACGACTGTCGTACGACACAAGACTTAATTGATTTAATAGGAATGTCAATAGATGTCACGTGAAGTGACTCCTGTGTCACGTGTAACCCAATGGCATAGGTACCCAGCAGCACTGTAGACCCAGCGTGGTGTGTGTGGGCCCTTAAACTGATTGAGGCTCTCAGCTCGAGGTATTTCTCTGGTCTGGGAAATCTGATTCTTGGCTGAAGTGGTCTGGTGCTGAGTTGCGGCATTGGACAGAGGCAAAGCCGTAAATGTCGCCCTTGCAGCACCCTGTATGGTGAGAGCGAGAGAGGCGACCAACTCTGGTGTGTGTGTGAGTGAATGTGTGTTGGCGTGCGTGTATGTGTGTGAGAGCACGCGACTATATAATGTGTGTGTGTATGTGTGTGTGTGTGTGTGTGTGCGCGCGTGTGTGCGTGTGAGAGAGAGGGAGAGGGAGAGAGAGAGAGAAAGAGAGAGACGCTCGCATTTGTCAAGGAAGGGAAAAAATGATGAACTTAATACACTTCTAATACAATCATCATCAAACTGCCATTTCGTAATTGTAGATGTGTGTCAAGAGAGTGAGAACTCATCAAGCCTTATCACTGGACCAGTGGCTTTGCTCAGGTGTAGATGAGTGAAGCTATAAGCTCATCAGCTGCTAATGAGGGATTGCCGGTTACTGGTTAACAGAACCGACATCCTTGCACTCTGGGCAGACCCATTATAGGTCACATTATAATGAGAAATTATGCAAGACAAAGACGTGATGCAGCATAAAAGCAACGCGCTTGAACCAAAATGGAAGATGCGCATCACTACAGAGAACATGTAGATTTAGACTGTGTCTTTTTTGTGCACGTTTTTCTCGACATTGGATAACTTGAATTCTTCGGGCCCACCTCTCGCTGTTCACGTTTGCTGAATTTCGAGGAATGTGTCGTGCACTATTATAGAGAAACAATTTCGGGCCTGGAAAGTTTGTTAGAAGGAACCATGATTTTGACTTACTTGTGCTCAAGGTATACGTGTTGGACTGTATGTATCTATTGTAGTCAACGATTGAAATGAGAATGGTTAAACAGAAAATGTCGCTAGAACGAAATGAATTAAGAAGCCGCGTTTATTTTCCACTTTTAAGGTTTCAAAGTTTAAATCGAAATTCCTTTTAAACCTTTTGGTCCTGTGGAGTTCGATTTAACCGTCGACTGTTAATTTTGTATCAAATAATTCCATCTGGGACACTTGCTCAGAATATCATTCTGTCTAATTCTCTGATATCATGTCTTTCTTTCTTTCTTTCTTTCTTTCTTTCTTTCTTTCTTTCTTTCTTTCTTTCTTTCATCTTTTATTTCCTTAGTTTTCTTTCTCCCTCTTTCCTCATTTCCTTCTCTCCGTCCTCACGTTTTTTATTTCCTGTAGTTAATGTTTGAATTTATGTTTTTGGCTTAGAGACTTTGAATCTTGAATCGTGTCTTTTCCAGAATCGGCCCCTTGGTGATATAGAACACAAGCACAGCTACGTACCCGCTCAGCCTGTATTGTCCTGCCGCACTGTAGACATAGACCTGCCCGGGACACGCACATACCGGCCCAAGTCCACTTTGGATATACTGGACGAGCAGCAGAGGCTGATTAGGAATCTCTACAACAAGCAGAGGTTGGTTGCTTTTTTTTTTTGTGTGTGTGCTATAATTATTGTGATGCTTTCCTGAGGAACACCTGAATCATCATCATTGCCAAACGCAAGATGAAACTTTGAGCGAATTCTGTTGACAGAATTCACTTGAATTCGATATAAAAATTATGATAGTGGTGCCTGTAGAAAAACTATACTTATTATTTTGCTCTCTTCCCTTCTTCCCCCCCNAAAAAAACAAACCAGAAAATCGCGGTCGCACATTACCGCAGATTTACATGTTTGGGTTTTTTTTTTTCATGATTTGCTGCAATTTTGCAAATTTTAGCAAATTTAGAAATTTTCCACAAATTTGGTGCAAATTTTGCCAGTGGATGAACATTTTTTTTTTTTTGCCTTTTTAATTTTCCTAAGCTGTGGTATGACCATCAATGTTGTCTGTCCTTATCTGACCATTCGATTTAACATACTCATCTGCCGATTATTTCTTCCCACCAAGTTGCGTTCCAAACTGCTCTATCTCTTCAATTCATATTTTAAAAATATCGTCCTTCTCGTAATTCAGATTTATATGACTTTCTTCCTATTCTTCTTTCTTCTGTCTTTACTCGCTTTCTTCTCACTCTCAGTATTTCTTGCTTTCTCCGCCTTTTGTCTCGTTGTCTTTCTCTGTTTTGGTTTTGGTTGCTTCTTCAATTTACTCATTTCTCAAGCTCTCTTGTCTTCTACCCTTTAAATGGGGTCGTTATATAAAGCCCGTCCAATGAAGTGACCTCTGTGTGCATCTTCCTCAATTTCTTATCTTTCCAGGTCATCAACGTCCGCCCCACCCCGACAGAGATCCGAGCCTGCCCCACGTTCTTCGCCTGACCGCAATATCAGGAGAGTCAACAGTAAGTACTCACTCCGAGATGTCTATAATACTGCCATGCAACGACAGAACACCGTATAATCTTAAATTTGGTTATAGTATTCGCGGTGTCTCTATTTCGGAAAGGAAGGCAAGAGAGGACCTTCATAGGAAGATACTCCCATTTAGCAAGTGTTCAGGCCTTTTGACTTCCTGACACTCTAAGAGAATGATGCTCCTTCTGTTGAAAATAATGAACTCGAGGCCACAGTATTACAGTCATCAGTCCCGGTGTTCGATTGCTTAAGCTCTGAGAACAACAGGTCCTGTACACTGCACTGCGTAACAAATGACTATGAAACAGTGCAATGTGGTGTTAGATCTACATCTGTGTCAAACTTTCATGTAGTGAACAATGTCATAACACCGAGCACTGATAATTGCATTTGAATCTTCTTTTCCACAGTTGAAGTGAAGGGTCGACCTTTGACTTCTTTGCCTCACAGTTCCTATCAGAATAATGAGAACAAACCAGCTGTGACTGTTCAGCGCAGACCCAAGACAACAGGTAAGGACAAGCTACTAAAATTGAACATTTTACCAGTATACATTAGGCATAGCGCGAAGCCATGGATGGTTTGCAGTCTTGTGTGTTTATGAATTACCATACAAATTCACTGAGTGGCCGAGAAGAAACTTCACAGGTGGTCCTCAGGTCCTGATATGAAAGCTAGAGAAACAAACAATGAGTTAGAGGTGATAGGATAACCAACACACCGAAACACTCAATAGGCAAATCTCTTAGGCACCATGAGAATAGTGGACCGTGGCTGGCGATCAGAAATTCCCATTCGGAAATGATGGAAAGTCGATAAAGTAAGAGAAAAGGTGTTTTTTAAATTTTACTTGGCTAGTAAAACAACAGAAACGTCCTTAACTCATCCGGAAAATCTGGTCTTACAAGTCCACCTTTATATAGATTGAAATAGTCACCTTTGGTAAGAACAGAATGCTATCTATTGTACCCGTAGATCGGTGGAAAGGTAGGGAATGCACACGAGGGGGNGGGGGGGGGGGGGGGACACTTCTCCACGTGCCTGAAAACTGAAAGGCGATCCCATGTAGGCCAGACAAGGTGCAGTTTTTGGTGAGGCGAAAATAATGAACGAGATCTCTTGATTCTACAGTTTGTTAATCCTTCAAACGATATTCACAAAAAAAAAGGACGTCGCCCTCACTGTTAGTTTTGAAATTCATCTTTCAAACTCCATCCTTCGTCTCGTGTTCAACATAGCAAGGGACATCATTCCAGAAACTACCAGGCAATAGTTTATCCTAATTAGTCTCGCCCGCCTACATATAGTAATGGTGAGCTACATCAGACTGAATGAATGTTGATCATGAAATAGCAAGCATGCCATATAAATTTTGGTTGCCAACAGGTTAATATTCCTAGCTATAACACTACAATAAAAGTAGTTTCAGTGATCTAAAGCAGACAACTGTGTACCTAATCACATGTCCTGCTGTTTACATGGTACGATGATGGTGATAATGCTGGAACACGGTATATTATTTCGTCACATCATCTTCATTTCCAGGTAGACTCAAGAATGTCCAGCCTGCCACCGACTGTTTCATGGTCATCAAAGTGGACAAAGACTTTTTAGAAACAAGCCAGCACAACAGGGAAATCACCAACAGGATTCACTCGCACTGGAAGTCAGAGAACAACAATTTAGCCCAGGGGAAATTTGTCCGAGGTCAGAAACGGCCTGACGATGTTCCTCCAACACTAGATGCATGGCTGACCTTTGGTGGGGCAGCAGGGGATAACAGTGAAGGAGTTATAGATGCATTTGCAAGTGAGTATACTGTACAGCTTACACTGTCACGGCTATCAGATTTCAGATTTCACAAGTTTATTTTCAGTGTAACGATGTTAAAAAATATGGACAAACGGCTGCCATTGGATTGTACATAGACAAATTAACAAATAGCCAACAAATGAACAGGCAAAAGAATAAAAAAAAAATTACAGATAACGAGATAGATTTAAACCTGCATAGGTTAGAGGAGTAATTACAGAGAGATTAATGCTTGTACTAATGGTCTGGGGCGTTCACTTTGGAATTCGTGTATTTCAACATTCTGTTTTTTTAACCTGGACAGAGGGCACTTCATGAATAGGCTATCATTTGAAGAAAGACTGCATGCACTTCACACTGCACACCCCTTTATTTACTAATCAATGCCCACGGTTGGCTATCTCAAAAACAATGATAGCTATGCGCACTGAAAACTGGTCGGTTTGCAAAACACACGAGTATAATCGGAAAGCTGAACTGTTATCCAAGATCAGTCTATGGCATTAAGCATGACAAAAGTTGGACGGGCCTAATGAATGTGCAGGATATCGTATTACATCATTAGTACTCACGCAAGTGCAAGGAAGGTATGTCATAGCACACTGTTAGGCCTCCTAGAGGACGTGTATACTTCAGTCTTCAGTGAGTTAAACTCCATACAGATGTGCCAGAAATTAATTAAGAACCTACAATACTTTTCCTTAGTATGACAAACTAGTCTATGAAGCAAGTGAAACTCCTTGTGTACTCCATCAATCCCTACAGATAGCACTGAGCAAGCCGTCTAACTTTTGGTGGTCAGGGGGCTTTTTTTTTGGGGGGGGGCGNGGGGGGGGGGGGTGGAGTTGGGATGCGGAAGAATCGCTTTCACACTGTGGGCCATACTCCATTTTAAACCAGTAACAAATTGCACTCATCAAAAATCAGGGAAACTCTTATGACAAATGCACATTCTCACGTTGTCAAAAAGATAAAGTCAAAGAAGATGCAGTCGAACATAATACTTCAAACACATGTAAGCCGAAATCAAGATTGTCCAAACAAACCCCTTTGCCCTAAATTTATTTCTATATATTCGTGCTTCATATATTTCTTGAAATTCAGCAAACTCATACAAGGTGAGGTATGCCCGAAAACTTTGAATTACGTGTGCTCAGCTATAATTCTAAAGCTAGCAAGGATGATAACAAAACTGAAGAGAAATCGACATATGCATGTATTTATTCAACGCCAGTTTGAAATTGTGAGTTCTTGCATTGAACTTTTGTGTGGAGTAATGAACATATATATTCTTCACAGGTTTCAAGAACTCTGAAGAGTTTTACAACATTGAAGGCTCTGTAGGAAGTCGCGTGGCGCAGCAGTTACAGAAAGGAGACAAAATCAGGATAGGCATCAATGGAGTTCTACAGTCCCAGGATCTCAGGGTAAGTTGGTCAGGACTATGGAGAGCTTCATATTATAATACTAATAATATGAGTAGTAATAATAATAATAATGTGGTTTATATGTCTCATACCCAGGCTAAATGCCCACTCACGTGGCTTCACACTATTATTTCTTCAGCTGGCCTGATCACGCTAGGACTCTCTCAACACCTTGGGGAGCATATTATTATAGTGTTGTGACCATTTACAGGCGCTGCCTGATCACTAGCATTTTGACGATATTTTCCATTGTCTGTAGCATATATTCTAAAACTTAAACATAAAAGCTACCTCTACTGATATAAGTAATGGTTATAAGTATCAGTTGCTAGTGTGAAGTCTGCGTTATTTGAACATAAAGGTCCAGAGAAATCCGTTCATTTTGAGAAGTTCACTTCAACCATTTGTTGATATCATAGAAGGAACAAATCGGGGCCAGTGAAAGCATCAATGTAAACCAAGATTTTCAATTAAGCCATTTTACATCAGATCATCTGTTGTATCAATGTGAAACGGGCATTTATAAAAATTCTAGTATCTACTGTATATGCTGAAGTTCCAAAGATTCATTCCTCAGTACAAATATGTTAAAAAGTTGGACTGCTGAAGTAAAGGATATTTGGCATAACAAACAAAACAATTTTGTGTATCCACAGGTAAAGAGATGGAACAAGGAAGAAACTAGAGTGGACAGAGAGAACGAGGAAAAGCAGCGAGAAATAAACAAAGAGGACTGGGAGATAGTTGAAGAAAAGCCCCAGGAAGTTCCTCAAGAGGTGGAAATTCAGCCTGAAGCAATTGCAGATGTAGCTGATGGAAGACAACCACCTAATGAACATGATGCTGACGACGATTTTAAGGAACTTGTGTAAGTAGTCTAATCTTATTGTGAATAGTTTGAAAGTATTTTAGGGTCATGGGTGAGCATTCGTTTGCATGTAGGAGTTAGGGAGAAGTTATATGCTGGGATTATACTTATTAAATCGCTGTAGTATAACAGAAATATAGTGGACTGGCAAGCCGAGAGGCATGTCCAGTCCTTGGTTGACATCTAACCAGTTTCTGAAAATTGATCCTTCAGACTTACAATCAGTACAAAAATTCGTCAGCAGGATACATTCCAGATCATGCAAAACTTCTTAACTAACACTGTCACTTTTTTATCTGAAATGCTTTATTAATACTGCTACATGGATATTTATGTTGTATTGCCAAACTAGGTGTGCACCTTTCCTCAACGTGACTGGCGTGCACCAATCAAAAGCTTACCCTATGCTAGGACTGCCAACTGAATTCAATGAAGGGATGTTGCTTCTCATTGTATCATATTGCAGGAAAAACAACAACAAACAAACGCAACCAAGATCATGAATAAAGGATTTAATATCCTTCTAGTTTCTGCCCTTTTACTTGCTGTTTGTTTAGATTTGGTCTCGTCTGCCTATGTGTTATGCCGTGATGTGTGTTTGTGTGATCTTTCCTTATTCATTATTTCATGTTCCCTGACGAAGGACACTGCTCCGAAAATGTGGAACTTTCATTAAATTTTTCATGCCACAGTCTTGAAAGTTGTTTTTTTTTTATATTTTTGAAAAAAATTAAGGATTTAATAATGTAATTTCAGAATTGGTGGCCTAGATGACCTTCTAGAAGAGGAGACAATGGATGTAGAGAAACAGAAAGAAGTGACGCCAAATCTGCCGAGGCAGCCAGCTGGTCCTGTGGAGGAGAATCCCAAAGTTGAAGAGCCAGAGGTGCCCAAGCTGACCATCCCCCTCAGCTGGGATGACCAGTGTACAAAGCCAGATGTCAAAGTCATCCATGCAAGAGTGTCGCCCAGGGAGATTATAAGACCAGTGAGTAATTGACAGGAAATTACATTAATTCAAATTGGCAACATCTAGTCTATGCTTTTGTTTTTGTCTTGTTTTTTTTTATTCGCTCTGTACGTAAGACAGACATAGGTTTATTATGAGTATCTCTATGGTCAGAGACCATTCCATGTCTGTCCTTACTATAACAGTAAGAAAAAAATGGCGTTTTGATATAGACATAAATGTGCATGAGGTTTCACTACCCTTCCAGTCATGTTACTCGGGAGAGATCTGCATGCTATTGCTTTTGTAGCCAAGAAATGCTTGATTTTATTTTTGGGAAGAAGTCAGTTACAGTATATACTGGCAACAAAAGAGTGATTTCATTTTTTTTCCTTTGTTGATAAAGTATATGTTTGTATTCAGAGTTGGCAAGATGCATGCTGTATGATGCGGATATGAGGACAGTGGGAGGGAGGGATATCCTGGTAATTGGATATGTGAAGTTTAGAAGTCAGAGGGATGTGTACTGACAACATATGCTGTTCATAAACTATATAGCTATTCACAATGCAGGACTTCAGAATCTTTCGATATGAATGAATTCTTTCTACACTGCTTTTCTGTAAAAAGTGAGATCCATTAAAGTTTGTTGAGGATGCATTCAAATTGTCTTTGTCTTGTACAGGTGATGTCTGAGACTTTCCCTATCAAATTTGAGAAACTAATCAATGGAGGTTCAAGACCCAGGCTAGCCCAGCCAAAATCTGATGAAGTCTTTAAGATCAAACACAGGACTGCCAATGTAAGGACATGTTCTGAATTGTTGATTTCTTAACTAATGTTCACTCGAGTTTATGTATGTGTTTTAATATAAAAGATAAGAATTTCTGTGTTTTGAATATGGAAGAATGAACAGAAGCAGAACAAAAACGGACTGCGGGGCTGTGGGAAATAAAGCAAAACCAAGTGGAGTGGGAAGGCCCAAAGTAAAATGTTTGAATGCAGATACACGTACTATAAAACTGAGCTTTCGGGCAATGCCCTTCATCAGAGTGTAAAAATATGTGAAATAAAACAGGACCAGCTCTACTAAAACACAAAAGGATCAGCACCCAGAGAGAAGAGAAGAGATTGTGAAGCAAAAACAGCTCCGCTACAAGATATAATTACAGGAAGAGAAAGCAAAGGAAATAAGAACAATAAGAAAGAAGAAATACGGCTATGGTGGGAAAGGATTTAAAGAAGGCATAAGATGCCCAAGAGAACTGACACAGTGGAAAGGAAGAGGGGCTGAGGAAATGTGAGGAAACCAGCCCTGTGTTGTTTATAGTTTTTCGTTAATACCCCTAGGGGACAGTGTGCCGACTTTGGCAATGGGTAAGCTTTCCATGTGTCGTCTGTCCCACGTATGTGGGTTAAAATGTGCAGCAACTGGTGTGGCTCTATTATGCTTAACGTCTGCCCAGTGTTCCTTGAAGCGTGTTTGCAAGGATCTTCCTGTTTCACCAATGTAGATTTTATCACACAAGCGACACTGCAGGGCATAAATAATGTTGGTTGATGTGCATGTGAAGGAACGTGTGATGGCAAAGGAGGACTTGGGACCTTGGAGAATGTTGCTGTTGTTGATGTGGTCACATGAGGTACAACGGGAGTTGCCACAGGTCGAAGAACCAGGAGAGGAGATATGCGTGCCTGTGGATGAACTGATTTTGGAGTGAACATGCATGTCACCAAGGTTTTTGCCTTTTTTGTAGGAAGCCGTAGGTCTTTCTTGAAAAATATGGCCTACGTTGCTGCTGCTGGAAAGAATGGTCCAATTCTTTTGCACTATTTTTTGGACAGGAATATTGTGAGGATGAGAAGTAATAGAAAGGATGGGTCGGGAGGGAGAGGTGTCTTTTGTTTTAGGAGTAAGAGCTTTTCTACGAGAAATAGATAGAATTTTGTTGGCAGCTTTGGCCAAGACATGCTGGGGATAACCCCTCCTACTGAAGAAAGAAGACATGTCGCTACGCTTGTTCTCGAAATCAACATCATCAGAACAAAGGCGTCTAAGTCTGAGGAACTGTGAGGAACTTGTGTTTTCAATAGTCGATTTTGGATGAGAAGAAGTATAAGGGAGATATGCATGGGTGTCAGTGGGTTTGTAATGAACAGAGGTAGTAAGTAGGCCAGTCTCTGAGATGGATATGGTGATGTCGAGAAAATCAACCTGATCGGTGGAGATAGTATGGGTGAATTTGATACTGGGGTGAAAATTGTTCATAGAGTTGATGAAAGTTTGGAGCTCTGTGTGGTCCATAGAGGTCGCACCAGTGCAGTCGTCGATGTATCTGCGATAGATTTCAGGAATCTTACTCGAGTACTGGGCAAAGGCTTTTTCTTCAAGATGGCCTATAAAGAGGCACGCAAATGCTGGTCCTATCCGAGAACCCATGGCCACACCCTGGATTTGTTTGTGCCATCTATCAGCAAACTGGAATGATGTAAGGTCGAGAACCAGTTCGGTGAGGCGTAGTAAAGTGTCAGGAGGGAAATCTATGCAAGTACGGCGGTTCAGAAAGTGTTTTACAGCCTGAAGGCCATACCCATGATGGATGTTAGTGTATAAATTGGTAACATCCATCGTGAAAACATGAAAACATACGAGATATGGCGTGGGTTGGAGTTAAAATCCTCGATAAGACAGAGGGTCTCATTTGTGTCTTTCACGAAGGATGGCAGAGCTTGGACAATGGGCTGAAGAATGGTTTCTAAGAAAAGGGCTATGTGCTGTGTTGGGCAAGAGCACGCGGAAACAATTGGTCGGCCAGGATTGTTAAGCTTATGGATCTTGGGGAGGAGGTAAAAGAGAGGATGTCTAGGATTGGAAATTTTCTGAAGGTGACCCGATGCAGGCAGTCCACCAGATCGGATCAACTCTTGTAATACCATAGAGATGCGCCTGTTCTATTTCTCTACTGTAGCTAAGTCAGTAGTACGGAAGTTGTGGATATCCGAGAGCTGGCGCTCGGCTTCATCCAAGTAGAGATCCCTACGCCAAACAACCACAGCCCCACCCTTGTCAGCTGGCTTGATGATAATGTCATTCCTGGACTTGAGGCATATGAGGGCATCTTCTTCCTCCACAGACATGTTAGATACGCGGCAAGGAAGACCACGTGCTGGTGTTGGTCAGGGAAGGAATATCAAAGCGGGGCCCCCGCAGGGAGAGACAGAACATATTAAAATTACATCTCAGAATGAACAGGTTTGCAAATTCTCTGGTTAAAGGTATCCTTTAAAGCATTTAAAAACACCTTTTTTCTTTACTCTGTTTGCACTTTGCTTAGTCACAACTCTTGATTAATTACCTGTACAATATACCTTGTCCAAGATAACAGAATATCCATGTTTTCAGTGTAACCATTACAGTATTACCGGTGCAGCTTCATTTTAACTGCTTCTTTTTCTACGCTCCTATGCAGTTGCAGTTAATCAAATCAAAGATATGTTTCTTTGAAAATAAGTATAGCGATTCATATAGTGTATGAATGCATGCAAACAGTTAATATTCAAGAGAGAAATGCATTATATGATTAATTTAATTTCTGTTTTTGATGTTTCTGTTTTCCAGACACCCACTGATGGTCGAAGGAGTGCTTCTAAAGTCAGGGTTGTGTATATCGATCCTCTTACAAGAGAACAAGAGGAGAAAGTGAATGGAATGTCTGTGGATGATATAGTAAACAACAAGTTTGAGGGCCGGAGTAGGGAGAACACGGCCTCTTCACTCCGTCGCAGTATCAAGGAACACGATGACAACATTGTGGCCATAAATGAAGACACAAACATGTTCTTCCGTCCTCAGAGGATCAGCTCTACCAGAAGTGGCCCAAGGCATAGCCGCCCCACATCCAACTACAGTCTGCAAAGTGACCACAGTGGTATCCACAGCCCCAAACTGAAGACAGCTCCTATCCATTCCTCGGCCAATCATTCCACAGCTGAGCTCACTATCATGAGCAGAGGTGCTCGGCAGACTCCAACAGGTGGTGAAAATCAGAGGTCAAGATCATCCATGAAAATTACCCCAACAAAGCCCCTTCACCGTGCTGGTGCCGGTCAGGGAAGCAGTATCAAAGCGGGGCCCTTGCAGGGAGAGACAGAATATATTAAAATTACATCTCAGATGAAGATTGCCCCTGGTAGTACCCCTGCCAGTGCTCCGCCACAGTATCCAGTTTCGTTCAGCCCTTATCATTTCTCACCTGGCCCAAACTCTCCCAGGGAAGGTGAGCATCAGGAGGACATGGATACTCAACGTGAGGAAAATGCAGTGGAAAGTCCCTCAGGAAAATCCAGTCGGAACAGTAATAAATTACCTTCAAGAGAGCCTACTCCGTCATCGAAAAAAGATAGTGTAGCTAATGGTGACAATAGAGATGAGAGGAATGTAGACGATTTAAATGACACCAAGGAGTCAGTGATATCTTCTGAATCACCTGCTCCCACGACTGTCGCAATTAGCATCCCTACAGCTGATGAAATGTCCGACAAGGAGTCGCCCGACCATTCGCCAGTGCGGTACACAGGGGGCAGTGATAATCTCACAGCCATGGAGAGGCGGGAAAGAGACTTAAGGGATGAGCAGATCGACCAAATAACAGATTTGTTGGGAGGTGCCATTGTTGACTCGTGAAGCCTGGCGTTATAAGTGTAGTTTTAAAAAGACTGTTTGTTTTGTGAGAGGACCTAGAATACACCCATCTTTTGGACCGTGTTCTTGAGGATACTTTTACTGGAAAGGATGTATACAGTAATTCAGAGAGCTGGTGCACTCTAACACACCTAACAAAAATTTCACAGATCCTGCTAAAATCGTTTCATATTAAGCACACTTTCAATTATCCATGATAAAGAAAACTAGGATCACCAGCCTCAGTGTAGTTCACAGGATTGTGTATTGCTGGTTAATATTGTATAAAAGCCATTGTTTGGTCTTGAGGGCCGTAAGTGTAGTAAGTCCGGCTGGGATCGTTTGCTGGAGGCTGATTTACTGCAGGTGAGAGAGACCTCATTTATTAAAAAAAACAGTTGGGGTAATAGGCATTTAAAAGTGCTTCTTTATAAGCATGTTGCTCGGATTAAGACTAATGGAATTTCATAATAAGCATAATAAAATGTATAGGAGAATGTTGGGACTTGCAAAACATTTTGTACTGTCATTAGTTTCATATTATGTATTTTCATTATAGTTAACATGTTTGATTGTATATGAAGGATAGAGCAGCCAGGAATGTTGAGTAGGGTTGTTAAGGAAAGGATTGCATTAGACAATGGGTGAGTTAATGAAATTCCACTGCGCACTGTGAGGATCTGAAGCTGTAGCACAGCCCAGCTAATATTGTTGTTGATGATGTTACTGGAAGAACATCATCTCTAGTTGCAACACATTGAGATAATGCCTAAAGAAATTGAAACTCTTGTTGGGAGGGCACCAAGACAACACAACATTGCACTGTGTAACAACTTTGAAAACAGTTGATACAAAGAAATAACAAAGAATACATGTATGTACAGTATTTCTCATTTTAGTTGTTGCATCCTAGCAAATATTCTATTAGGTGTTTATATATTCCACCTGAGTGACAGCTTTGGTAATGAGACATTACACATTTGAATACTCTTTACATCTGACACAGGAAGGAAGGCATTTCACATTTCAACATAAGAATCATATTTGATGTAATGATTATGGATGGAACATTGAGTAACTTAATAGTGTAAAAGTAGTTCTGCGGCAGAAATAGAGAAACGTGTACTGTATGCCCAAGTCAGATTTATACAGTAATTGGCATTTCATGTTCTCAGATGAAACTAACTCTGAGTGGATTTCATTTGATGACGACCGACCATTGCATTTAGTTGATATCAGACCATTGTGCAACCAGTTCTAGCAAACACTAAGTTTTAAACTGTTCTATTCTTATTTTATTTCCTAGACAAGTAGCGCACATAGTATAGAACGTGACACAGTCCAGGCTGGTTATACAGTAGTTCTTTGGAGACTGAAAAGTTGAAACCATCAATCAGATTGCTCTTATGCCATAGTGCAGTATAGTGAATAGCCCAGTTATTGCACAAAGTAGCTGTCATGGCATTGTACCCAGGCAGTGATATATTGACAGAAATACAAGTTTCATTTTGCCTACTTTATAGGTTTAGTGAAGTCTGTGATATTTTCTATATTGACAGTTAAGTGTTGTTATTCCATTATTATTTACAATTCATACTCTCATTGATGAAGTTAGCCTCTGGATGAATGAGTGTTTGTCAGTCTTCTTTAGGTGAGAAAGTATGAGAAAGACTTAAGTACTGTAATTATATGTACAGCTGAGTCCACAAAAAGTGAACTTGCTTGATGTGAAATTTTGGTTGAGGTGAACTTGTGCTGCGGTGCTAACAAGGGAGGTAATGAGAATAATGTTGTGTAATGTACACTGTACACACTCAATTCTGGCTGAGATGAATCTTTTTCACTGGTCCCAAGCTCTTCACTTTAAGCCAGTTTCACCGTATTGCATTGTGTAACAGCTTAGAAAGTGATTGATATGAAGGTGATTGCAGAAGAAGAAATGCATAATACAGTATTTCACATTTTAACTGCTGCATCCTAGTATTTACTTCACAAGGTGTTTAGTTATTCCACGTGACTGACAGCTTTTTGGTAGTGAGACATTTTATATTTGACCATTACTTGTATTTGACACAGTCAGGAAGATGTTTCACATTTGAACATAAATCATATCTGACATCATGACTAAGAATGACAAGTTGGATGGCTTGAAAGCATTTAAAAAGTAGTTTTGTCACAGGAATGGAGAAACTGCATACGATAGGCCCAATGCAGACTTTTACAGTAACTGGTATTTCATGTCCTCACAAGAAGCTGTGTGTAGATTTCATTCGATGAGGACAGATCATTGCATTTATTTAACATCAGAATATTGCACAACCAATATGCATAATCTTACGTTGGTTAACGCCATGTGATAACCATGGGAGACTCCCGAAACATTATTAGTGTTCACCAGAGTTACTGCAGTGTGTTAAGTAATGCAAGGATTATGCGCATTGAAATGGTCTGTTGGTATCTTAACTACTGGTAAGAAAGAAGTGCACTCGTTGCGTAGAAACTGACACAATCCCGGCTGGTTGTAGTTCTGTGGAGACTATGAGAAGTTTAAATCATCGGTTTGCGGTTATGTGACAGTATATATTGACTAGCTCATTTAGTGCCCAAAGAATCTTAGTTATCTGTCATGGCTTTGTACCTAAGCAGTGGAATACTGACAAAATGCAAGTTTTATTTTACCTACTCTATAGGTTTACCGAAGGCTGTGATATTCTTTTTATTGACAATTAACTGTTGTTGTTTTCCATTGTTATTTATAAATCATACTCTAGATATAGACATGGGAAGATGTTTGTTAGTCATGCATCAAGAGTATTTAATTGTATGTTGTGTATGGGAGAGCAAGTATGAGTAAGTAACAAAATGTAGAGTGGAATCCTCAAGAAGTGAACTTATCCGATGTGCATTTTCAGTTGAGTGTGAAGTTGTGCTGAGGCCCGGACCTATTTCTTCTTTATGTGATATGGATGAAATCAACTGCCTCACCCAGACTTTTGCTGACATTGCCATTGCTTCCAAAGGTAATGAAACCTGATAACATGCCCTTTTTTCTTTTCTTGGACCATGACTTGTGATGGAAAACAGATTGGGATAAGCAATTATCGCTAGACCTGGGCACACCCAGCCTCTTTCACATAGATAACACTTTCTAAATTATCATCAGAAGCTGCCAAATAGGATAAGGGGAATGACTCCAATCTCTTTCTTGTCTGCCAAAGCCTCCTCAGGAGATACAGGTGGTGTCATTTCACAAAATTTTATTACCGACTTAATGTGGACATTATTCCGGTGAAGTCTGCTATGCAAGTTTTGTTAGGCAAGATAGGCCACTCAGCTGCAAGGCCCACAACTTCATATCTACAGGCACTTAGTTTAGTTCCCCTGAATGACCAAATCCAGTCATTTGGATGATCAATATATTTTCCTGGTTTAATCATTATTTTCCTGCCTTGACTTAAACATGAACTGTGGGATAGGTGAATATAACCTTTCTTAGAGTATGAACTCACAGGATCTGGCACGGCACATGAATAGGAACATTTCTACCATTTAACAGAAAAAAATGTATACCTATGAAAATCAATTTTTTAATTGAAGCAAAAAATGTTCATGTCGCACCTCTCTTTATCAATTAATCAATGGCGCTTTTCCGAAAACTATTAAAGCTATAAGAGCAAATACAAATAGAAAGAATTAGAATATTATGCTCCATACAAAGAAGCAAAAGGTGAATTCAGCCTAAATGGGTGCCAATAGTCTTTTTCTGTTCTCACTTTCTCACAACAAATTGGACAAAGTTGAACCCACCAGATCCACAATGTGATGACACAATTTTGACATTATTGTACAAGGGAAAAGAAGTGTTTCTATGTTGCAATTTCACTGTCATGCCTTATACAATAAGTTCATGCTCTGATGTCTTCATGGTTGTTATCAGACAATGTGAATATTGCATAATGTGAATGAGAACTGCCTTGTCTTAGTACATGGATATTTGAATTGTTATACATTGAATATAGAAAAGATCATGCATTTCATTTCAGTCCATGATTTTTATAAATGTGATGTTAAGTTGGAAATATTTGTACATTTTAGATGAATTTAAGTTATTGACTGTCTAAGTCGAATGTGTGAATGTTTGTGTGTGTGTGTGTGTATGCCTTTATATAGGCTGTCACTTGAAAGTTACACGTTTATCACAATAATAAAGAACATTTCATTTTCTATATAAAATGGTTACCTTATTTTGTTATATGGATGCACTCGCTCAGCAAATGATTGAAGAAACACTAGCCCCTTGCTAGGGCATTGCGACCAGCTGATGATGTCTAGTAATTCTCAGTATTTGTCAGTACCTATGCAGTCATCACACTGAGATTTGCTCGCTCCGCATGAGCATTAGCATATTCCATTCTCAAAATGCATAGTGCACTTTAAATTTTACATACATTAATTTTGAAACACATAACTAAAAGTTTATTACAACTCATATGTCACGATTATCATTATGGGACAAACAAGCGTGCATGTTCAGTCTTTGCCTAAGATTTTGTGATGACAGCCATGATTTTGGAGAGTTAGAGAAAAAAATGGGGGGTAGGTAGAGAAAAAACAGAGAGAGAGAGAGGGAGAAGGCAACAAACAAAAACAGCTCCTCCTGATTAGTCTGTGCCCCACCCTCCCCCATCACGCTCTTACTACACACAAAAAAAAACCACACGCAAACTTCAGTAGCCATTCACGAAGTGATGATATTTGTGACTGCTGAGTGCTAGTCCTACTTTATATTACATAGTGGGCTTATCATCTCATAATTTCGACCCTATATTAAACAAAAGCACTGTCATGTTCAAATTACATTGAATTTGACTATATGTATTTCGAATTAGCAAATCCATTCAAAGATTTCTTTCAAACACACTGGTTCTGAATATGTTAATGCATGGTCAGCTGAAAAATGCTCTTAGGCAGAGTGGATATACATATTTTTTTTCTCTGCGAGCATGAAGGCTGCTACCTGTGTATACTTTTGAAATTTGTTTGCTAAGATGCTAACATCAGACATGGTAAATGCTGTCTCATAAAGCCACAAGAGTAGCATACAGATGATGGGATAATGAAGAAATTATTTTTTGATCTGTGTATTTTGCAAAAAGCCATAAGTGGCATTTTATGAAGATCTAATTATCATGAGACCCAAATGATGGTTTCTCTCATGTGTGCATGAGTCTAGACAGAAGTCTATAGAGTAATCCAGAGTGACATCATGGGACTGCCAAACCGGCAACCCTATTTGTACAGACAAAAAAAAAAACCATGCTACTGTATAATTAACGATGTCCACATAATGATGAGTTGTAACTAGAAATAACTGCATTTGTGATTACATTATGGGTTATCGTCCCATACATATGCTGTTAGTATTACTAGTAATAGTAAGGGCCATTGAGATATTCTGAATGGAATTTTTTTCAGAGGAAGTAACAAGTCAAGCTCAACTCAAGAGCGAAAAAAAAAAAATATCAAAACTTCAACAATACAAGAATATGTAAGCATACTGTAGATTCAAATAGGGATATATGTACCAAAAGGGATGGAAAGGAGAGAGAAAGTAGTGGTTAAATCAGGGTGGAATTTAGAAACAAAGACAAACAATAAAAAAAAAACAACAGAAAATACAATGACTGCATGTTGAGTATATACATAATTTATTCCGAGTTTTTAGAGATAAGGCTCAATAAATGATACACAATGGAACTCTGTTCACACAATCATTGGTAAACATAATCCTCTCCTTAGCCGCTCTAGCAAACTTCCATTCAACAATCTCAGCTGCTTTATTATTATAAAAAGCACTCAACATAACACAAAATCATGACAACACATTTCAGTAGCTTAGTCTGAAGGGTAGGTGTGTTATCAGGACTTAACCATATAAGGAATGAGTAGTGTGATGAACACACCAAGAAGAAAAAAACATTCTCGGGCTCCAGCACCTGCCTTCATTTTCTTGATACCTTCATTAGTTAAACTGTTATTCTACTGTTCCCAGTTAATTTCACCTTCCACTTCCTATGATGCAATAAGTTACCACACTAAGAGAGCATCAGCAAGCTACAATCACTCACTACATGCCTTCCTCCATGCATCACGACATACCCACATACATGTCTGAATGATTGTATTGCATCTGTGGAGAGTTTGTGGATTCTTGTCTGTTCTCAAGTTTTAACCTCTCACAAATTCTTTTTAAACATTTTTGGTTGCTCTGGATAGTGCTTGAAACTGACCTATCTGGATCTGTATTGTGAAAAGTCTCAAATTACCAGAAAGATCTATTAATACATATGTGAACAGGAAGACAGGAGTGTAGATTAGCAAATAGCAAGAATGCCTAAGACCAGGAAATGCAGGACAAAGAACTCCCATTTCTCTTAAGTTTGACATACAACACATACAGGGTTTACAAAACACTGGTAAAGAGCACTTCCATTTCCTGAGGAGGTTGGGGTGTGTGTAAAAAGTAGGACGTAATAATAACCGTCTCAGTGAGGAAAAAGCCCCGGTGGGCAGCGAGTTAAAACAGAGATACCTCAAAGCCTCAAAGAAAGCCAACCTATCAGACAGTTTAAGCCAAGCTATTTAACAATTGCGTACTTCAGCTTCCATGTAGGGACCTTGCTAATGACTCTATATCTTTAAAGCTATCGCTTTGGTACTGCAAGGTCAGAAGTGGGAGGGTGAAATTAAGAACTCATATAGGCCGCTTACCTGTTGCTGTGATGTTGATTCTAATTTCATCACTCTCTGAGGGTATATAGTAACCAAACTCCCTCTCCTAAGGTATTGCTGAATTCCGGTCTACTGTTCAAATAATGTCACTAGCTGGACTGACAGGTATTAAACCATGACAGCGGCTCACTGGTTTTATCTCAGTATTGTATTAAATCTCCTTAGAGGTCGGTGAAATTGGAATCAAACATCACTACTAAATGTACGCTGCCCATTTTATTTCTCAATTATCACTGATACTATACTGTTGCTACATGTAGTCTACATTTTAAGACAAATTCTTTCTTTCTCAGCAAATCAGATTCTTCTCAAATTTCTTATAAGTAATCTAAAAACCTTGCCCCATGATTACAAATGATGATCTCCCACTAGGCGGGATGCTAGCATGTGTGAGAAAAGAGTAGAAGAAATGAAAACACTGGTACCATCAGTCTTGAGGCAAGTCAGGGATGAAGTCATGTTTTGTGTGGGGACATTTTACTACAAATGAGAATGACTATGGTTTAATGTGAAAAATGGGATGTTATGGGATAATGACATATTGAAAATATTGGGCCTTGCCAATGCTTCATAATAGCTCAAGCCACATATGATCCCTTTACTTACAAAATGTGTTCAATTACACATTCTTAACAAATAATGTGTACTGAAATGCAACAGGTAAAATATCTGTTTTGAGATCATCAGTACCAGAAATGCAGATTATCACCTATCCTTTTAACTTCAAAATTTTAAGCAAGGTTAGCCACAGCTCTACAAGCAATATTTGTGAAGTGTTAAAAATTTCACACTGCTATCCATAAAATGTATTTTACAGTCACAAACCCAGTATAAACGTGGTCCTTTCTGTCTGCTACAGTCCACTGACAGATCCTTGTGAAAGCAGTTCCTGCGTCCTCTCAAAATGCATTCTCACAAAAACACTGAAGTTCGCAAGTCATCAAGGTTGTCAGGTACCACCATCATCACTGTTGTCATCTGGGAGGTCGTCTTGTTTCTTCATTTTTTCCATCTTTGATATCAACTCTGAAATATGTAATGAAAGGTCATAAAGTGAAGTAGTTCTAATGTCCAAGTGAAATCACTAAGATTTCAAACTTTCTAACATCAGGATTCTCTCCTTTTGTGAAAAAACAATAATCTAAAATGTCCTTTATCATTCATTCACCAGATGAGAATACCAAACAAGTCAATAAGACAAAAAAAAATATTTACCACAGTGTTTGGATTTTCGCCTGCAACTTGAACATTTAGGGCTGAGTATTATGAACATGTAGGAATCTCTACAATATGACCCAGTATCAATGCAAATAAATTCTTGCCATTTATCCCCGAGTCATTTGTTTACATTTATACTAATAAACCTTACCTTTCGCAGGATTAAAGATGCCCCCCGTGGGCTCTGCGCAGACGAAACACCTTTTGGACTTCTTGTATTGATCCAGTGCACATTTTTCACAGAAATAGTGTTTGCACTTTGTGATAACAGGATCTTTGAAAGAGTTGCGACAAATGAAACACTTGAATGGAAGGTCTTCTTCATCACTGCTAATTTCATAATTCTCATCATCTGAAACCCATATAAAACAAGAAAATCTTAATGTTATCATAAATTGGAAACTTGCTCAGGTGATATCAGTAATACTGCTTGGGTAAAAGTAATTATACTTGAACTGACGTTGTAAGATCACCAAATCAAGACACTTGCTCTGTGGGTTAAAATACGATGACATTTAACAAAATGACATGTGTGAACATGATTAAAATTATAGTTCAAACTCCAGACAAGCAGCACTTCTGGGAAAATACATGCATTTCTTGGATATTAATAATATCACAGATTCTGCTTCCATAATTCTACAGTGCTCTAAATACTTTACAATAAAATGGAATGAAAAATTTCTCCACGTAACTTCGAGTTTCGCGCCAGCCACATAATTTTTGAGTCATGAGGCATCATACACATCAGGTCTCCCATTACAGGTCAACAAATCCATCCTCACTGAAACACATCATCATGCTACAATTATTAAGAACCTTGACAACAGTGTAGTGATCCTCACCTTTCTGGCCATATGTGCCTTGCTCCATTTCTCTCTCCAGCTGCCACCCATGCTTGTAGTCCGAACGGTCATGAAGGAATTTACAAGAATCTACAAACAAAAATACAATAAAAATGTTGATGTTTACGTTCCACCAAGATGAACATCAAAAGCAGAGTCCATATTATAATTAATCATACTATGTTTCAAAACAAACTGCTAGATGAAGAGGCACTCTGCAGTCTTCTCAGCCCTTTTCTACAGGCAAAACATATGCAGTGAGTATGATCCACTTAATCACACTTTTTAGCACATAATTGTGGAAGTGACAGTTTATCAATTTTCTTTTTAACCAAGCTCTGGATAATCAGTTACTGACCTATCAATGTCAACAATAAGGGAGGCCCACTGAATTATTTGCAAAGGTAAAGTGTTGAATACCTTCATTTTCCTTGAATGATTTTATGGTAAAATAAAAGTTCTGAATACATTAGGGAGCTCACCTCCAAATCCACAGAAGCCTGTCTCTTTGTAATCTTTACAAATATCAGGCTGGTAGTCCCACCGCACTGTGGACCTCAGGTGAGCAGGAGCACGAAGGGGGCCATACCTGCCACAAGAGACAATGAGGAGAAAACTGATACAGTCAGGACAAAATACATGATGACATGGGATAAATGATAACATCTTTAATAGCTCCTTCTATTCTAACAAGAGAGACCATGTGGGACCCACTAAACCAGCCATCAGATAACAGAAATGGAAAAATACATGTACAAAAACTGCTCATTGCTCTGACTTAAAATTATGGTAAAAGGACATGATGCAAAATCACTGGGTGCTTGGATACATGTGACCACAATACTAAATGAATTATGGAATTAGGCCAAGAGGTCTTCCCAGCCACTGCAGCTGGGTTTGACTGTTCTCAAGCAACTGAAAAGCATTGTTTCAACACCCAGAATGTGCATTCTGAATGTTTTTGAAATAAAGGGAAATTTGTGCAAGTACTTGATCTACACACGTATTTTGTGCAAGCAATTGATCTACACACATGTAACTTACTTATTTTTATACATCAATAATTCTTGAAGGAATCCAGATTTCAAGATCAACATCTTTATGAATGAAGTAACACTAAAATGCAACTTTGAATATATTGCTATTTCATTTCCACTGAAGCGCACTGACTGCTTCTTGGAAAACTATTCTTGAGTTCTTATGGTGACATAGCAAAACCAAATTTTCATGACTGTCCAGTCAAAGTGTTCTGTGATCCTATCACATGATGTCACCAAACGTTCAAGTCCAAACTGAAGTTATCCACCTGGGTTTAATCTTGCCTCCTTTCTATCATTTGTTTTAGCAAGGAACATTACTTGTCTCTTTCCCATTCCTACTTTCTCTCCTTCCACTCACCATACACTGAATCAAAATGTACAGGCAGTTTACCTATTTTTAGCGCTGTCAGCATTTCCCTGTACTGTGTCCTTCTTTTCAATATACTGGTGGTAGTTGTTTATTCCTCTGTAGATTTTGTCATCTTCTTTCTCCTTTTGTTCCTGGAGATAACAATATACAACAGAACATGAAACTCAGGAAAAGCAAGGACAAAGTAAAGAAAATACCTCTGTTCATGGTTTCCATGTCAACTCTATCTCTACCTAAGATACTATACATATTTTGTTATCTCATTTATTAAATGAAAGGAATCTACTAAGATTTATTCTTTTCTGAACCATCCAAGATCTGGTTTAAGAAGAAAGTGAGAAATAGTGATCCTGGATCTTACTGCATGGCAAAACACTCACAAATATTGTTTCATGATATCTGTCTTGTTATTTGGCTGTTCTATGTTATTGGAAACCTATGGCCTATTACTCATAAAATAAACTATTGAACTTTTGAATTATTACATGGCAAGTCTACAGCACACGCACTGATTTTCAAAATTCAGCAAAACCAATACAACATACATGTAAAGCTATTTGTAGCATGTGACAGTATTTTAGAGGAGTAAATAGGTTCATCATTCCCTCAATGTTTGTTGATTTGTCTACAATTTATGACACTGAGCCATGAAGAGTCTGTCCGAGTGACATGATGCCTAATCACTACATATAACATGATATATTACATTTAGCTCGGAACTTTAGCTTTCTACTGGACTGCAATTAACAGTGTGAGCATATCTTCTGCATAGGCTCAAAACTGCCAGAAAGACTATTCCCACAGTCACAATAAACCAGGTCTCTGGGAAAGGCTGTGGCTGGCAGTTTCTTTAGTAGCGAGACAGCATGGCGGCTGTTGTCTTGAGTTTGAATCTTTCTTTTTCAGATAGGCCAAATCTCTGTTTCTTACCTTCTGTATTTGCAGCTGGCGTTCAAGGATGGCCTGAGCATCTCGATCTGCCTGTGTGTCAATCTCCACTACTGATGTTGCGCCCATATCGTCAGGTCCCTCACTTTTCTGGTAAAAATAAGCAATATACCATTACAAAATATACTCAAACTTATGTATTAAAAAATGTTCTTATTTTGAAACTAGCGCTAATGCAACATTTTCAGGTCTCAACATTTCCTTGAATATTTTTATATATTTTATGAAACATGACTGGTATTAATCCATAAGACACATCTATTATGAAGTATTTCTGAAGTGCAAAATATATTTAAAAAGAAAGAGTTGCTTAGGTCTGATGAATTCATAATAAGCACTGAAAAAGCACGTACAAGTATTCAACACTTTCGTCATTAATTTTAAATTCAAAGATGGTCAGCAAGGAGCAGTGTTTCTGTAGGTAGCATGCTCTGGCAAATCTTAAGTTGGGCCGCTTCATGAAAATTACATATATTCCTGACCATCTCATGTAAATGAGATTCTGCACAAGATTTTCATATATTTAAGTGTACCTTATCACTGATTAAAATTATCTAATAAAATGTCCATATATTTAAGTGTACCTTATCACTGATTCAAATTATCTAATAAAATGTTTAATGTAAGCTAGTGAAAGAATAGGTTTGTAGGATCCATGAAAATGCCTTGTTTTGTAAAACTTTCCACAAAACAATACATATCACAAAAATGAAGTGTGACATTTGATTTAGAAACAAATCTCTGTTGTTCCAACAGTTAAAAAAAAAATTCTTGAAATTCTTCCACATGACAGAAATCTCACTGAAAATTAGAATCTCAGTGGCTTGAACTTCCAGAAACTTTTTGTAAAACAAATAGTTTTATAATTACTGGTTTGTTTTAAGGCAAACAACATACTATCTTCAGATACCTACCCCAGATCTTGAAGATTTGTATGACACTGTGAAACTAGCTGTTTCTCTGTCGCTGTCCTCCTCACTAGATGAGCTGTGTTGAGTACCACTAGCGCCTAACTTGATTCTCTTGGTCTGAAGGTTTAAAATTTCATCAAAGTTTGTGGGTATTCATATGTGCAACAGGTGTATAAGAACAATATATACTTTACAAAAAGTAGTTAGGTATGGCTCAAATAGTGCATAGATCTAAAATCTATATCATGGCACTACGAAACATTACCTAATCATATTATTGTGCTTCATCAATCTGCAAGAAGGTATGAAACAAGCAGTTTCCATTTTGAAAATCAAAGAACTCTTTCCAAAATTTATTGTGAAATAATCATAACGTGAATCAAATGAATAATGCTTGTAAAAAAGACGGCCACTTCTTCTCCACAATACATTTCTCCCACAGTTCAGACATAAAATATAATGTTACAGATATACCATATTAGTTCACAAACTATCTATCACCAAAAATGAACTTACCGACTGAACCATGGGATTGGCCCTCTTCTTAGACAATTTTTGTCGAACAGCAACATTGCCCTCATCACTGTCACTACCACTGTCTGCAGAATCATCTGGTATGATTGATAAATTATACAGCAATTGAACAACACTTTCACTGTAATTAATGAATCATATACATAGCAATGAACAGCACATTTGCACTGTATAAACAGTTCTACTTATCTCACAAAGTGCATGCCTTCTTCATGTGGTTATTTCCATAATTGATCGGTAGTGCAAAAAATTTTTAACTCTCATAAGAAGGTTACACACATGCATTAATTTTGAGGTTACTTGAGTCGGACTTTAAATGAAGGGTGATCTATTTATCACATCATTTTTTTCTCTCTCTTAGGGATCCAGTGTGGGCCGTTCTAATGCATTTGTCACTTCCCTGGCCAGTGTCAGTTAAAGCAGCACAATTTCGGGTCAGAGGTTTGAAAAGATAAGGGCTGCCAATGAGCTTACCTCCTGTTCTTCTGAAATAGCCTGAGGCTTCAAGTGGCTTTTCATGGGGGTGGGTCAAATGAGGAAACACAGCAAAAAACTTACTTCTCATGGGCTATTAAAAATAATGTAATTTTTCAGATCAGATGCTTTCTCTATTGCTAGTGAGTGGGAATAGCCAATGAAAATTATGGCTGGAGTGACAGCAGTCGACAGTATAAGATACAGCAAAAATATTTGGGCATGTGTAACCATAACATGAGGCAAATGTATCCAGCCATCAGCTGCAGTGTGACCCAGTTTTATGGATATTAGTCATTCCACATGTTGCCTGCTGACCGATCAGCAGATCCTAGGCAGCAAAATTCAGTCATCGCCTCACATGGTTGGTGCTGGATGTGTGACCCAGTCTTATGGATATAAACCCTTCCGCATATTGTCTGCCGACTGATCAGCTCATCCTGGGCAGCAAAATTCAACTGTCACCTTACATGGTTGGTGCTGATATTTAGTATTGTGATGTGAAGATGAGAACTGTTCCACCATACAGCTTAACAAGAATTAAAGCACACTGGAATCCATTCTTGAAATCAAAACTTCTGCATTTTCTACAGAAAAGTGACAGATATAATAGGAACTCAAAAGTTACTGCAATTTATTGTCTGCACAGTAAACTGTCTATTGAGAGGATTTTCTTAACCCCTTCGTGACCCATATGACGTACAGCGTACGTCATTTTTTGCTCTTTGTTAATTGTGCCAAGATGCCGTTTGGACGTATGTGGTACGTCATATATAGTGGCTAGCCAGGACCAGTAGGACGTACGTGGTACGTCATATTTTTCTGGCATTTTCACTATCATAGCAAATAATTAGAGCCAAACCGACTTCAGAATAGTATTCAGCGATATTTTTTCAGTACGAATACACCTCTTCTGTATTGAAAGTTCATCGGAAGGAAGCATAAGCGGAACCTGAATTTTGCTTTTCTTGTTCCTGTATACAACCGGCGTGCTGTTCACGATGGAGCCCTCATCAAGTTTTTGAACTTTATTGTTATTTATTGAACGTTATTATGTGAAAGGCCATTCATTACCCGTCAAAAAAATATATACTTTTTTATACTTTGGAGTACACTGGAAATGAAAATTCCTCATGTATTGCCAGACCTCTAAATTCACTGATGCTCCTTACAATTTTCTAGCAAAAATATGGGAAAATTGAATCACCAAGATACCTTCCGTCACGAAAGGGTTAATGTTGTTAAATGTATATGTCAAATGTCCTCTTTTCTTAGATCCTGTTAAAAAAAGATACATGTCGAGAACTTCTAGTCCTGTAAAGGAAGCAAAATGAAAATTGATTTTTGTAAAGAAGAAACAGTGAGTGCCTTTTCTGAAAGTAGGGAAGGACTTGCTACCATATTTGAAAAGAGAAACTTTAGTTTCTCTACTTTTGAATGGCATATACCTCCTTGCGACAGTGACTTGCCAAAACTACTCTGACCCTTTGCCAGATGGCACTCAATGTGGCTCGATATAACTCGGTCATATTAAACTGAAACCAGGTGATGATCACTCACCGCCCCTCAAGCTTTCACTCTTAGGCTGCACTGACAGGAAAACAAGAACAAAGACAAAGAAGAGTTTACAAAATAAAAAACAAAATTCTATCACTGAAAAAAAAGTTCCATCACCAGCAAAATTTTACTGTAGTGTCTAGAAAGTCATCATACACAGACAGTATTCGCTTAACAGACGCAGTAGGCCTTGTCCTGGGTCTTACTTAACAACAGCCTGCCGGCTGCGCAAACCCATGGCCAATCTTCCCCTTCTGTTTCGTCTTAGGCTTGGGGTTTAAACCATCATTAGACACCTTGCGCAGACGCCCGTAAGCCAAGACCATAACGATAGATGTGGCGGGCTCGATTTAGCCCCGCCCACTGCCGTTAGTCGCATGTGCAAAGCCTATCGTTTGTTTACACCCTTTCGGTCCCATAGCTGTTGGAGGACGGTTAGACAAGCCTGCTATCGTCGTGAACGATAAGCAAGGTAATTAATTTAAATAAGTGTTTCTTACGAATATTATGAGCTTTTCTAGTAAATAGTATGTTATAGATTCATGATGTATAGTTTNAAAAAAAGTTCCATCACCAGCAAAATTTTACTGTAGTGTCTAGAAAGTCATCATATACAGACAGTATTCGCTTAACAGGCGCAGTAGGCCTTGTCCTGGGGGTCTTACTTAACAACAGCCTGCCGGCTGCGCAAACCCCATGGCCAATCTTCCCCTTCTGTTTCGTCTTAGGCTTGGGGTTTAAACCATCATTATCACCAACCAATCTGCTTACCGTTACTGCTGTCACTTTTTTGCTTCCTAACTGCTTGTTTTCGTTTGAACTTCTTAAAGGCTACCGCTGACGGCTTCTCTTCCTCATCTGCGTCCGCCATTTTGAAACGCTAGACGAGCGACAACTCTAATCATATTGCTTTGCCGGTGAAGCACTAATATTCTCTTTCTGTTATTTTATCCTAGGATAATTTCGACTGCAAATGCATTAGTTACGCTATTTTCTACTACAAAAAGATTATTTTCAGACTCCTACATTATTATTATCATAAGGTCTAAGATACCAGAACTAGTCATTAAACTTATTCACAAAAGTATAACTTTCTTTGATCGTATGTGGGCGTGTGTGTGAGTGAAGGAGCAAGTAGTGATGGAATAAGTATTGTGCTTCCATGAGTGAATGATCGAACTAGTCATTCATTAGTTTGCCAGTGAGTGAGTGAATGGGTGAGTGAGTGAGTGAGTGAGTGAGTGAGTGAGTGAGTGAGTGAGTGAGTGAGTGAGCGACAACCGAAAAAAACGACCGAGCGACTGAGCTACTGACTGACTACCTGCCTGGCTGGCTGCCTGGCTGGCTGCCTGGCTGGCTGCCTGGCTAGCTGGCTAGCTGACTGACTGGCTGGCTGACTGACTGACTGACTGACTGACTGACTGACTGACTGACTGACTGACTGACTGACTGAAAGGGTGTTTTAGTGTATGCGTCCTTACAGCGTAGCACCCCAAGGCAGTTAATTCCTTCATTCTGAAATTCAAGCAGACGGTCACCCAGAAGGGTGGCAGACACAGGGGTTCGCTGGCAAAAAAGAACTTGGAGGGGTTCAGAGTATAACTGTATTTCCCGTTACTCTTATCTATGGCCTTTTCTTACTTTCAAGTTTGATCTCAGCGAAGAATGAGTGCCAAAACATGATCACTCTTGCCCCTCTCAAAATTCCTCTCATTCCTGTCACCGACGGGGATTCACACCTTTTGTCTCTTCTGGAAGTTTACCCAATAAAATTTCTCTTCCTCTCTCACTCTCCCTTTCTCCCACCACCCTCTCCCCTCCCCGCCAAAAACAAAGGGGGAAAAAAGCCCTCGAAATGCTACAGGCTTATGTAAGCAAGCCACTATCTGCGACCTTTGTTGGCAGGGGAAACAGTACTTCTTCCTAATTGTAAGGATAATTTCCAGTTTACTTACCAGTGAGTTGTATTATAGACGGGGTTATGGGTGTAGGAGTAGGGAAGCAAGAGAGGGAAATGAAAGGTTGGGGTTAACAAATAAATTTCTTTCATTGTATGTATATGTGGGCATGTGTGTGTGTGTGTCTGTGTGTGTGTGCATGTGTGTGTTTGGGCGTGTGTGTGTGTGTCTCACTTACTCTCTATGTGTGTGTGTGTGTGTGTGTGTGTGTGTGTGTGTGTGTGTGTGTATGTGTGCGTGTGTGTACATGTGTGTATGTGTGCGTGCGCCTGTGTGCATGTCTGTGTATGTGTGTGCGTGTGCGTGTGTGTGTGTGCGTGCGTGCGTGCGCGCGCGCGTGTGTGCGTGCGTGTGTATGTGCGTGTGCGTGTGTGTGTGTGTGCGCGCGCGCCCGTTTATGTGTGTATATTTATATGTGTATTATTGAAGTTAAAGCAATGTATATGGTGCAATAGGTGAGAAAGCTCTTTTCACTTTTCGACTGGGTACCTAAGCACAGCGAGTTCTTTGGAACTGCTAGAATGCTCTTTCCTTTCAGCTACATATCGATCAAGGCACAGTGCATATAGACTCGTTTTGCACTGTTTGCTCTTCCTCACCCTGGTTACTGCAGCATCGCTTTTGTCTTCCTGGCTCGTCTTCTCTTACTGTTATTCCTTTTCTATTCTTGTCTCTCCTTGCACTCAATTTTCTGTCCTTTTTCTTTGTCTTTTCCTCTCCCTCATGTCCTCATTCCACTCTGTCTGTCTGTCTGTCTGTCTGTCTGTCTGTCTGTCTGTCTCTCTCTCTCTCTCTCTCTCTCTCTCTCTCTCTCTTTCTCGCTTTCTCTCGTCTTCACTTGCTCTTCGTGTACAATTACATGCATTCTTCATTTCTTTATTCTTCCCCTTTTCGCTTTCTTTTCCTTCGTATTTACCATATTTATCCCTTTCTCAGTCCTCCTCTCTCACTCTCCCCCTTCTCATACATCTCCATCTTTCGTTTTCCTTTCCTCCCATTATTCATGTTTTTCACCTTTATCGATACCAGTCTCTCGCTTTTCATAACAGGAGGCCTTCCTGAATAGATCTTATTTCACAACACCGTAACGGACAACGAAACGATATATACAGAGAGTGACATTGTAAAATCAATGTCACTAGGCCTAACACATTCTCTCAACCAATGAGAATAAATGACAGACATAATACGTGTGTGAAGAGAAAAAAGTGTATTGAAAATTTAAAATTTCAAATCATAATGTATACAATACAAACCAACAGTGCATGTGCTTATACGTACTATTTACAACGGGAATGCTTGTTGAATAGAGGATGAAAATGGTGATAACGTTGTTGTTGGTGATGATGTAAATGATGTATATGTGAAAGTACATGTAGTGGTGATTATGACGATGAAATTGTTGTTGAAAAAGGCGCAGGCTACTTCCCATGCTAAGAGCTGGCAATTCCATAAGACTGTGATTGACACAAGTGAGGATAAAAGGACACAGTGACTTTTTAGCAATGCGTACAGCACTGTCAGTTTTGTGTATTGGCATTTTGAAAAATCAGAGAGATACAAAGCTATGCTACCAAACAAATGAGGATTGCCAAAACAGAAATTATGGCTGTTATATGCCAGTGCGCATCTCTTCGTATTAAATATTGTAAGACTAAGTGTGGCTCTAATCTAGCACATTGCCAACAGAACTCCTAGGCCTAATTATGAACACTCGATTGTTTTGTTTTTTTGTTGTTTTTTTCCATAAATCTGACATTTCTGCGTAGGACCACGCATGCTCATTCAATAGAAGCGTAAAGGGTAAGTAAAATGCGTTTATTAAGACCTTTTTTGCGTGAGTGCATGGCCACGACGTTCATCACAAATTTTCAACAAAATTTTGAATATTTTATATTGATAGTCACTCGATATTTACAGTGCAAAAGGGATGTAAAATGTACAAATTGATGGTGGTTGTGATGATAATGATGATGATGATTATGATTATGATGATGATGATGATGATAATGGTGTTGATGATGATGGGGGTGGTGGAGGTGGTGGTGGCTTTCCCGGTGAAAGTTGGAAATTCAAAGGTGTGAGTGGTGATGTGGCACATAAGGTTGTTACAAACATAATACTTGTAGGAAGACAAAAATCAGAACGGTGTTTTCAGCATTGGACATGAAGGAGAGTGGAAAGTACATGTTGGTTTCTCTATTTTCCCCACACGCTGGTGTTAATCACATTTTTCAGTATGTTATTATATTTTTCTTTGGCTCACTCAAATAGTGCAAAGTACATTTCCCGAACAGCAAGAGGTGGGTTCTCCGTTTTCCCCACACGCTGGTCTTAATCACATTTTTTTTCACTACATTATTATATTTTTCTTTGGCTTACTCAACTAGTGCAAAGTACATTTCCCGAACAGCAAGAGGTGGTTTCACTGTTTTCCCCAAACGCTGGTGTTAATCACATTTTTTTTTCACTACATTATTATATTTTTCTTTGGCTGACTCAAATAGTGCAAAATACATTTCCCGAACAGCAAGAGGTGGGTCCTCCGTTTTCCCCACACGCTGGTCTTAATCACATTTTTTTTCACTACATTTTTATATTTTTCTTTGGCTCACTCAGATAGTGCAAAGTACATTTCCTGAACAGCAAGAGGTGGTTTCACTGTTTTCCCCACACGCTGGTGTTAATCACATTTTTTTACTACATTCTTATACCTATACTCGTATTTTTCTTTGGCTCATTCAAATACTGCATGCCTTCCCCACGCAGTAATTATGGTTGCGGGGTTCGATTCCCGCCATGGTCATTTGTAAGGGCGTTAAGAAAGAATTTCATTTATATCTTCCTCAGTCCATCGGTTTGATAAATGGATACCTGGCTATAGGCGGCGAAAGATGTGATTAGAATGAGGATGATGCACTTGAGTGGTCAGCATCTGTAAATGGTAATAGCACTGTAAGCTTCAAGGAAGTTGAGGATTCCTTGAGTGATCTGGCCTGTTGGGATAATAATAATGTGAAATCGCTTGAGCAGCCATTGACCTAGATGCGGGACTACCAAACCTCATTATTGTTATTATTTTTATTTTTATTTCTATTTTTATTACTAAGTACTGCCTGTCATAAAAAGATATTTTTTTACCTCAAGAGTTTGGCATAATGTTTGAAGATATAAAACATTTCGCTCGTTATGGAAACTTCCCAGTCAATGGGTCTTGTATAAAAGTCTGCAGCTGACTACTGGAAATATTGAAGTAAGCAACAAAAAAAATAACAGAAACCAAAACTTATCAGACCATACAATGCTTATCCGCCTCCTTATTCTCGGTATTGTTTTCGGAGAATAAAATAATATAATGTCACAGAAGTGGGCTAGTGGCGAGTTGCGTACGATGGGCAGCGTAACAACATGCACCTTATTGCATCCGTCGTTACTAAACGTCAGTTTAAATGACAGTTGGCTAACAGTTTCCCTAACTTACAAAACTGCTGTCGTTTCTGAAAGGCAGACGTTTCGNAAAAAAAAAAAAAAAAGCTTGAGTAATGTCACCTTTTCTTTTTTTCCTTTTTGTATGTATGTGTGTGTGTGTGTGTGTGTGTGTG
>JAWQUT010000192.1:1268884-1281315 GCA_033807755.1 Ellobium chinense
GGGGGGGGGGGGTATGTAAGCTACCGTTCATAAATTATACGCCTATTTTTAACTTCACTGACAGGTAAAGATCAGCTGCGGATTTGTACCAAGAGCATGATATAATATAAACTATATAATATCCATTTTCTGTCGTCAGAGTTAAAGATTTTGCTACGCAAAGATGTCTTCCCTGTTGCTTTGAACTTCCTTATCTCAAAACGCGGCAGCTACATGAACCCGAATTCGTCAAACATAAATCCGAATCCTTATCCGAATCTTGAAATTCAAATCGGGTCACGAGAACAGTCAATGAAATGTAGGCCTAAGAAATATTATCGTGATCATCGCACACGAATTACGAACATTGGAAATTCAAACGGCATCGAATCTCGAGCATTGGATTCCCCGCCCCGAAATCTATGGATTTTGGGTTCGAATATATCCATCCTAATTTGACTATGAGTTCCCTTCATTGTGTCCATTTCACCAACTAATTTTAAAACGACTAGTCTACGTGCATCATAATTATAACATCATCAAGGAAGATTAAATATAAATCACAATATCACGACAAAGATCACAAATTGATTTCAGGCTGTAAATTCCTTTTCAACATTATCACCATGGTAACGTGCAACGCTTCTGCAAAGGTTGGTGCCTGGCCGGGATAGTGTGAAACCACATTGTCGAAATATACGCTGTTCATCGTCTATTAATTAATGTCCTCTATCTATGCGTTAACGAGAGATACGTTTACAATTTCTACTATTTAAGGTATGGCTACTTTAACCGTATATCATCTGGTAAATGAAAGATTACTGTCACCCGCTTGCAGGCGGAGGTAGTCGCGATACCATTGAAAGATAATTATCACTATACCCAGGTAAACAAAAATATACATTTTGCCTAGGCCTTCATAACTAAAATTTGATCCGTTAACTGCGCAGTGACCAGAAACGAAAAAAGCAGATCAGGACTGGTGTCCTTCGTTAGATAATGATGTCAAATGTATTTTTAAATACACTTCTTTACAATTATTATTATAACTAAATCATCACTCTTCAACGTCCTTTAGTTTACGAAGCTCTCATGCTGAAATTAACTCTACCTAGTGACAAAGTTCGTTATATTATTGTACAGATGTCGAATTGACCTTCGTTGTTTACGGAACATATATGAATGTGGTTTCGATCTAACCTGAAGAGTCCTTTACAAGAGTGTTGCAAACTACTGCACAACAGAGGCAAATTCCGTTTGAACATCATACAGGTGCAAGTTACTAAAGTCTGACAATGATTTCTTATTTTCTTTGCTCTTCTCAAAGACTCAGACACATTTCTGAGAGTGAAAGGGCATAGCCTTCAAGAGATGTGGAGATACAGTGTACTTTCTTCTATTCTGTTACACTAGTCTCACTCCGTACTCGTTTTGGCTACTGATCAAGTAACACGCCACTTCAAAATCCAATAAGACTTCATGATCTCGAATTATTCGAACGCCTCACAAACTCAAAGTTATTTACAGTATTCACAAACTAGGTCATCTCAAAGACCAGATATCACACAGCAAGAGGTGATAGAATTGGAAACAACAGTGAAAGAGTGAGGGAAATCAACACAAAGGACACAGCAAACGAAGCTGTCTGCTGGTGCAGAACTGTAAGATTTAAATATTTTCGATAAATCAAGAAATTCACTGTGGTAGAGACGCAATTTCACATTCAAGGGACACAAAGTTCCCATGTTAGAAAGGGAGGCGGGGGGAACAATGCATATCAGTTATCTCTTAATTCAGCCTACAATGCATTCTCATTTGCAGTGTTACCCAGCGTCTATAAGCTCAAATGCAGTCATAATAGAGTAATGGAGAAAGTTGACGAGAAAGGAAGTGATGTGTTCAACGTTGGAGAATATTACTCGGAAATACCAGTGTAGTACTCCTTAGTATTTCTAGTCAGTGCAGTAAACATAATTCATCAAGTGCTTAAAATAGTGAAAGACAACAAGTGAAAAGCGTCTTTCAGTCTGGTGGAGGCTCTATCACTGCAAACCAAGAAATACATGTAACAGAGTTAAATCTATTAAAGGCGCTGGTTACAACATGACACGTCACCGTGCAAGAGCCACTGTCACTTTAGCTCAAATCTATCATCTTCTCCGTCAACCATTGTCTACGCCCCTTTGAGGAGATATTCTACTTCATTTGTACAGGTGCTTTGAAGTCTCGAAGATCTGTCAACTGCAAGACATGCTACCTACCATACACGAGCCTCTTAAAGGGACAGGGGTAGATTTTTACTTCATAGCTTAACAATTCCATACTTCCTTTTCCAAACACTGAAGCCGTGTACATTTTCCTTCCGTTTGACCATTTCTGAGAAAACACTGTTGGATTGTCGATATTTGCAACCTGCCATTTCCTGTGCTAACTGACGTCATAAAGCGGAAAAGCTAGCAGACAATTGATGCAGACGCATGATCAAATCATCTGAACCAATCGTTTGTTAGCCATCTCCCTTTCTGACATCACGAGTAATGGTGGGCGCGCAGGGTGACAATCTCGACATTCCTCCTGTGTTTTCTAAGAACTGTCAGGTCATAGGAAAATTATGCAAGGTGCAAATTTTATGAAAAAATAATAATGTAGACTTATGAGGCTGTGAGGCAAATAATTACTATCCTTGTCCCTTTAAGCTAAAACTAGCAGTATCTTGTCACAATCCCTGATTACAACAACGCCATAATAAGTTTATTTGTGCAAGAGTTTGGAGGTGTCGAGGGTCTGTGACCGAGCTAAGCGAGGGATCCTCCTCTGATGCTTGCTGGGCGGAGATATAGCTCCAGAACTGGCAGGGGAAGACGGGTTGGAATTATTCAGATTACTGCTATTACCGCCATCGTTGTCTCGCTTCAGGAGCGGAGACTCCAGACTCTCAGACAAATCAGATGTCCGACTGTTGGAGGAGTCCACGCTCTCTTGACGGCCAAGAGATCCGGCGTGTCTGGAATGTCCTCGCCCACCACCAGATCTG
Source organism: Ellobium chinense (assembly GCA_033807755.1). Taxonomy (NCBI): domain Eukaryota; kingdom Metazoa; phylum Mollusca; class Gastropoda; order Ellobiida; family Ellobiidae; genus Ellobium; species Ellobium chinense. The sequence continues at coordinate 1,271,898 of JAWQUT010000192.1, forward strand.
GGACTGTCCAAGTCTTTGTGCTGAAGAGCTTTCTGGGTAAAGAAGAGCGCCCCTCGTCGCTCTGGCTGCGTTCTTGGTGTCCCTTTCTTGTCATGGAGCTTGACCTTACCCGGCGAGTCCACTTTCCCGGACCTCATGAGGTCGGGAATGTCAACACTTTGGGAATTACCCTGTTTCCAAGAATCGTACACTGGGTCGTGGAACCGTCTCTTGTTTCGCGGTAGTAAATTCTCTGAGGAACTGGCACGAACATCGGCTTGTTCATCAACACTCACAGATTTTGGAATGTTCGACAAAAGGAATACTTTTGGTCTTACGTCTGCATGATGCTGTTGTGGTGGTGGTTGTGGTTGTTGTTGCGACTGCTCTTGTTGTTCATGTTGTTCTGCTCGCGCTGTTGGTTGTGATTTTCGGTGCACTGCAGCAAGTGGAAGCGGCTGCAAGGGTTGAGAGGGTGGATGGTGACTTGGTGGTTGTGACCAAGGTCTCGGCAATACACGCTTAAGTGGCTGTGACTTTTCCTGATTGGGAGGTTGCATTTGTTTTTCCACATGTGGACTTTCCTGCTGTCGTGGTAGTTGCTGTTGCTGCTGCTGCTGCTGTTGTTGCTGTTCTGGTGGTTGTGGCTGTCGTAATTGTTGTTGTTGATGATGTTGTATATCGTCACAGATATCCACAGCAGTCGTCTCACAAGTATTGAAACCACTCGTTACGGGCTGTTCGTTGCTAGTTGTACTCGCTTCCAGCATGGGAAGTGATTGCGGTGCATTGTTGTATCGCCCGTCGTCAATAGAAACCAATGTTTCCTCGTTGTTAGATTCTGTAATAGAGTCATCGCCCCTCGCTAAAGGAGTGTGCAAGAACATGCTCACAGCAGACTTTCGGTCAGGGTCGTGGCTAAACTGTCGAGTCAGTTTGGAATATTTGCTTGGGAGTCCTGCTACCGACAGGCTACGCCCCATGGGTGAAGAAATTGTTCCTACCTTAGCTGTACTTGCCTGGCTATCACATGTTTTGTCAAGTTCCACCTCTGGAATGGAGCTCTTTTGGAAGACTGCCTTCACCTCATCGTACTTAAACTGTCTCAGTTCTTTTAGCTCAATATCACCTGTGTCGTATATGGTCGGGGGTTCATTGTCCTCATGCGGTTGAGGTGAGGTTTGTAAAGTAGATGTTGTGGTTTCGTTGCTTAGGGCTTGGTCGTTGTGCTGTGTTCCTGACGACGGAGAATAATGTACCGCTGGAGAACTGTGTCTGAAGGCACTCTTGTAAGCTCCACACTGACACTGCTGGATTCCTGTCTGGCCCACTCGGCCTCCCTGAGGTGAATCTGGAAACGCCACGCGCTTGACGCTGTCGGGCGTGAGCAAAGGCTCGCACACACCTAGAGTGAGAGAGCAGAGCAGCGCTGTCCCTCCCCCATTCTCAGCCCAGTCACCTTCCTGCCTCGCCAACGGGGCGCCGCCATCGTAGCTGTGACGAATTTCCGGTTTGGCCTGATTTTTGCTGCAGCTCTCGCAGATGAAAGGCTGACGTTGGTTTTGCTGAGCGTGCCGGCAACTCTGATGCGGCATAAGCTGATGATGTTCCACGGTCTTCCAGCTCTCGATCTTCTCTCTGGCAGCCCGCTGCTCTTCAAGCTGCTTCAGGTACAGCGCCATCTGATTGACCCTCTCCATTTTGTGCAGGTTGAATGGCTCCCGTTTCAGCTGCATGTACATGTCGAACATCTTATCCTCCTCCATCTCGGCCTGTTCACGCTTCAGGTAGGTGATGATACCGATGATGATGCCCATGGAGTAGAACAGGAGCGTCACGACAATGTACAGCAGGGCGTTCAGGTCGTCCTTGCCTGCAGAGGAAGACGAAGAAGACAAAAAATTAGTATTGATGAGAACGCTGTGCTTCTAGGGGTAAATCCAGAAATAAAAAGTTTTGGTATTTTTGAGATTATTTCTGGTAACTTGAGGAAGGTGCCGGGTAAAGTAATTGTGATGGTGAGGCAGTATACAACATCTCCCTGAATTAGGACGAAGGGGAATTTTCGTGGGTTTGGTCTTTTTTTTGTGGGGAAAGTGGGGGNGGGGGGGAGGAATTGCGGGATGCTTGAACCTTATTTCAACATTATGCACTTGGTTACCATTATTGCACAATTATAGTCAGTATCCATGTAGTTACCAATACTCGCCCTACTTGTCACATGGAAATCGGCGTGCCATAGTCTTCTCCGCCTTGCCAATATCCATTTTGGAATCAAAGGACTGCTGTTGATGTTTGCAAATTCTTTGAGGGGTGTCTACCTGAGCTTGCCGAGCAACATGCGGAATCTCGGGAAATGTGTTAAATGCGACAAGTTCACAAATAGATCTGCTTATCCATTTTCATTCTCCCTGTCTTTGATATGAATCTCTGGCTTAAACATTGCCCTTCCTAAAACCTAAGCTTTACACGTTGTGTATCGAGCAAACAAAGATGTTTTGTATGTCCCAGGTCGTCTTCTCATGTAGATCGGAACCAGTGAATTTTTTTTTTTTTTGAGTCTGAATGATCAAAATCAATGGTGGCTAGAGATTCCTAAAATTAATCGTTCAACCTCCCAGCCATCATTTCTTCAAATAACAATGTTATCTAAATCTAGACTATATCAGCGCCACTGCTCTCTCTCTCTCTCTCTCTCTCTCTCTCTCTCTCTTTCTTTCTCTCTCTCTCATCTCTCTCTCTCTCTCTCTCTCTTTCTTTCTCTCTCTCTCTCTCATCTCTCTCTCTCTCTCTCTCTCTCTCTCTCTCTCTCTCTCTCTCTCTAACTAACTATAACAAAAATACATGGCTGTATTGAGGGGTGGTGCTACCCTTTTTTCAGAGACTGTAATACTCATAACATGGTGTGCAACTTATGCCCATGAGTGCACTGGATTGCTATGCAAAATCACACAAAATTCTTCTCCATCAAAGGTGGTGATAATAGAACAGGTGTTATTATCGACGGAACCAGTTGTTTGACATCAGATTTCACCCACATCTCTTAGATACCTCAATGCATGATCCTATGGAGGCTTTTTTGGATTTTCTATCTTGACGCAGAATTATCTGAAATCAACAACACCCTTTGATGATAAATGAAATACCTTTATATCGAGATAGAAAATCAGGAAAAAGCCTCTATAGAATCATGAATAAACTGTTTTAAGAGACATGGTTGAAATCAGGAGTTAAAAAAAAAAAAAAGAGGTGGTCCCATCCAAATGACAACTGCTCTAAGATCGTCACCGTTCAGGGAGAAAAATGCACCATTCAGCACTTTGGTGTGCAAGTTTGCATAGGAATCCACTGCACTCATGGTGAGAAGTTGCACACTACGTTATGTGCATTACATTATACAACATCTGGTATAGGGTATATCGGTAAAGGATTGTACCTCCCCTCAAGAGGATAACGCAACGCTGGGAGACAAAAGAAATGCATTGAACAAAAAGTGTCTCTAAGTTTTGCTTGGTCAGTTCTAATTTTATATTCTGAGCGTAATTTTTACCTGGCACTGCGCGGGCTGCACTTGATTACGAATCGCCACTGATCAAATCAATTATTGTAATCACAGTCGATAAGCGAAGGGTGTGATAAAGGGAGGGACATGTTGCTGACTATTTTGTGAAAATAACTGGCTGTTTTTAGGACGGGGGGAGGGGGAATTTAGAACTACGCGATAAATGTAGGTAAACACATAGTGCTTACCACTATATTTATTATGTACTTTGCAACAAAAGGTCACCAAAGTACACATATAAAAAAATTCAGTGACGTAATCTTGTTGACCAATATTGACTTCTATGTACTTGCCTATGTCATCCGGGTCTCCGGTAGTGACGTTGAGGGGCTGGCACGTGACGTAGGCCGCGGGAGCCATGGCGCAGGCGCACCACGTGGGCCTAGGACGTCACCAGCAGCCTGGCTGTCGTCCAGCGGTCACATGTGTTCTTGTCTCTGCCGAGATAAAGAAGAAAACAAAATACAGATCTAGTCTAAATAAATAAAATGCTATTCTGGGTAGACATCGAAAGGTCTTCAAAATGTTTCTTCTGGTTTCTTTGGAGTGAACAATATTATACACAGACAAACAAGAACCTCCCAGATTTGCGTCATACTGCTGCAACGGTTTTCTGGTCCCGAAATAATACGAAGCAGGAGAAAACGTATGGAGGGTGATGCTGGTGCCCGGAAGGACGGAAGACAAAATGACAAAAAGAGGGAGGAACGAAGGATAGGTAAGAGAGAAAGGAAGAACAAATATGGTTGGAAAAGTTCAGAAATGTGCTAAAGTTCACGTAGTTAACGGGCAGGTTAACAGATGGATATCAGACAGACAAAAGCAGGTCGGCCACAAGTTCATAACGTTCAAAGCCCTGTCCAGGGTAAATGGCTGGCATATTCATAAAGAAAGTTGAAATGTCCCGGTTCGATTTATGTGTGTGTGTGGGGNGTGTTTGCTTTAATCTGCTTTTGATTCTAGAGTTCAACATTGAGACAGCTAATTCCAATTTCCTTCACTGCATTTTCTTCTCGATAACATATCACAGTTGGTATATTCTATATGAATGTCACTGGATAATGGCAAATCCTTTTAAGAACAACATTTTCAAATACTCCCGGAAAGTCGAAGATATTTAAGATGGTTTAAAGAAAATTCTATCTAATAGCACACTTATTATTAGTTTGCCTAGTTTCAGTGCCGGTCTTGCTCGCATGCCCACTCTCTAGAACTGTTTCTATTATGGGTTCTGGTTGAGAGAAATAATTAGAAAGCGAGAGAGAAAGAGAGATGAGAGACAGAGGGATAGGGAGGAAATTAATTTTATGCCTCCCATAAGAAGTAGAAATATATGATGCATTCCGCTGTGGATTGAGGAAAGAGATAAGCAAGGAAGGCAGCGAGCGAGGGAGAGAGAGAGAAAGAGATAGAGAGAAAGAGAGAGAGAGAGAGAGAGAGAGAGAGAGAGAGAGAGAAACAAACTAAAGAAAGTAATTGTAAGCGAACAAGAAGAAGTAGAAAAGTATGTAACATTCCTCTACAGACTGAGGATACAGACAGACGAGAGGTGGAAGGAAAGAGAGGAGACAGCAAGAGGGAGAGAGAGACAGACAGACAGAGAAAGAACATGGCGAAAAACACGTTGAAGAAATGCATTATATACAGGAAGAAGTAGGATGTCTGAGGTAATAGACAGACTGGGTAGGGAGCAGTCAACCTATGATCTAGCAACTCTGTCTGGCTACATAGATTCACAGAATCGCTGCTCCTCCAAAGCATGGGAAAGTCGAGATTAATAAGAGATGCTATTATCCAGTGACTGGAACATAGCATTTTGCACTGGGTAACAATTTACGATTAAGCGGAAGTTGACATTATCCGGATCCCTATTAAACGGAGACGACTGTGGTTTTGATGAATAGAATAGAGCCAGGGATTTCCCATGCGTTGTGGGCTTGAAATCATAATAATGACTCGCATTTTTTTCTGCAATAGCGACCGCATTCATAATAGGAATTGCATTGATGTTGTTTCCATACCGGTGGTTGATTTATCTCATTACTCAGCCGGGAGAGATTGTAGAGGANAATTATAATACAATGCACTTTAAAGTCCATCCATCCATCCATCCATCTATCCGTCCGTCGTCCGTCCGTCCGTCCGTCCGTTCATTAGCCGTCCGTACCCTTCCTTTTGTTCGTTTGTCCGCTCACCCACCTATCTGTCTGTCTGTCTGTCTGCTTATCTCCTTGCCTGTCTGTCTGTCTGTCTGCCTGCCTGCCTGCCTGCCTGCCTGTCTGTCTGCTTGCCTGCCTGCTTGCCTGTCTGTCCGTCTGTTCGCTTGGATGGTTGCCTGCCTATCTGTTTGTCTGAATGCCTACCTACCTGTTTGTCTGAGTGCCTACCTATTTGTCTGTCTGCCTGCTTGCCCATCAGTTTGTCTGTCTGTCTTATTGTCTGTCTGCTTGTCCATAATACCATAACGTCTTGCAATCGGCTGGGGTATTGATACAGTATGTCTTCCAGACCAGACCTAGATGTATGTTCATGCAGGGATAAATCTTGAGCCTGTGTATTTGCAACGGGTCATTACAAAATAGCGGCTAAAATGCTAGACTAAGCCAGTCAGACGGAATAATGTGGGGTCACCAAGAGGGGAGGGAGTGTGGAGCAGGTAGGAGGAGAAGAAGGAGACGAGAAAGAAGGGAAGAAGAAGGAGACGAAGAGGAAGAGAGGGAGGGGAGAGAGTGTGTTCAATAAAAGGCAGACCGGCAAAACAAGGCTTACATCAGCATCGGCAAGTTGGAGCTTAAAAATTGAGCGAGAAACGGATCACCCCCGTCTACCACGACTGAAAGGATATTATATTACAGTGAAATCTCATGCACATAATATAATATGTCCATATCAAAGCGCGTTTTTTTCGATTGTTATTTTAAGGACAGACAGGGGATGGACCTCTGACCTGTGTCTGGCCAATATACAGAGGTAAATAAAAATCTAAAAAAAAAAAAAGCAAAAAATTAGAGAGAGGATAATAATTTATGCCTTTGATTAAGCTACCAGTCTGAATGCTTGAATGTTGTATTTCCTGGATTTAAAATAGAACGAGATTTAGCCCACTAGTTATTCTTTGAGACGGTAGAGGCAGTAAGGACTTACGACTCACGTCCACCACATATACAACAAGTCATCCTACTCAAACTTTCGTCCTTTGCCAAGACAGAAGAACCACATTTTTATGTTTTCGTCGATAACAAGGTTTACCTATCTTGCACCCGAAGGTCTCCGCTGTCTTTCCAACGCCCCACCTCCATCCCTCTTTGCCCCCCCCTTCCCCCCATTCCCACGGGCCTGCACTGTGATGTTATGGAGTAACAATGATAGTTACGACCCTCTCTTCATATCAGTGATCCTAGTTTCCAGTTGCACAAAACAGGGTCAAAAGGTCAAGGCCATTCCGTTACAAATTACGTCAACCCAGGCGAAAGGCGCCGTAGTTTGGAGTGTAGTTATAAACAAATCAAAGTTAAAACACCCCAAAACTGAAACGAATAGGCATTTTTAAGAAAACAAAAACGCAGTGGAGGCTGTTTGAGGAACCGAGCCACACATTGTCTTGGATCATATTCAAGGCCAGAAACACGTAAGTGTTGCCCTACATTGGTATAACCTACAGTAGAGAACGGTTAAAACGAAAACTGCGGGATAAAAGACATGTTCGATGTAAACAGAGTTTAGGTTTAGACAAGGAAGCCTGTCGTTTTACCGATAGTTTCAGTTTAACCATTAATTTTTCGTTTTAACCTGTGTCTGCTGAACTTGGAGCATCATCATGTACGGTCTCCTGCTGAATTTTACCGAGTCTTATATTGGCGGCAAAAATCAGTTTTTATATCGCCCTTGTTGACTTCTCGCGGAGTATTCCACAGATCATGAAATGTAAACTTTGATATTGCTTTGTTAAGAATGTTAGTATAGGTCGGTTCAATTTCTGATAATACTAGACTTTCTGATTCAAGTCCAAGCTAAATGAAAAACCAGCTTATCTTAATCGGGGGAATATTACTTAATGGAGTATTTTGAACAGAGAGTCAAAATCTGGGGGGTTCAAAATGTAATGCCTCACCGGCACTCAGGTTTTGATGGATAACCGACCCTTCGCATCATGACGAAAAGTGGCCCAAAACTCACAACGCTTAGAAACTGCGGGAAGGACAATATATAAGATTCAGTTTGATTTGCGCTTAACACGGTGAACTAGATGACGTGAACGGCGGCTTAATGTTATAGTCGGCAGTAGTGGCTTTAGGATATTCGATTTTTGGTGTAGGCTATGGTGTAATCATGTAATGAAGGAGAGGTGATGGGATCAGCTGGGCGATGATTTTGGCATGAGCATCGGTTGCTGTTGCTCCGCAAGGCGCATTGTGGGAGAAGAAGTGTTCGATGCAGACGTTGTTCGATATCGGAGAAGGAACAAATTATACTACAGTGAGAGGGAGCAGAGGAGGGAGGAAAGAAACAAGGGCAGACAGAGAAGAAAAGAGAGATTAAAGAGAATGACAGAATGAGAAATTAGATATGACCAAAGAGAGACAAAGGATACAGAATGGTAGAAAAAGATGAGGACGAAAGAGAGAAGAGAGACAGTTAGAATGACAGACCGACATTGAATAAAGACAGACAGACTTGTGTGAGGCAACCAAGAATTTTAAATAAAGTCTAGATCTCATGATTGTGGTGAAGATATGAAGATGCCAATCATACTTGACAGAAGGATATGCAATTTTGAATAGTCCCGATAAAATGAGATAACTAGCCGTGAAGAGGGCGGAAAGGGGTTGGATTTTAATTTTAAAGCCTTAGATCGCGGTGTATGTGAGAGAAAGTTCCGATAAAGCAGATTGCAAATAGGCGGAGTCAGCTGTGCAAACAGCCAAGACAATCAAGATAACCAGCAGAATCATCACCGGTAAGGTATATCCTGATAACCAGTTTCATAAATTATTAACATTAATGGATCTTAAAAACGGATAATAACTGCCCTACATAAACTACATTCCATTCTCCTCTTAATCCACCCCACACACACACACACACACACACACACATACCTACCCTATACTGTAAATCGGAGTCACACTGCTCTAAATTTCTACAAATGCTTTCAGCAACTCACTTTAAAGAGAAAATTATTGCGTAAGCTCACTGCTGTGAGGTGACAGTTTTATGACAATGCCAAGGGTTTCCTTTAGCTTTGCGCTGCTGATCAAAGAACAAACTAATGCAGGCCTCCCTCTGTCCTATAGGCTTTTACATAATATTACCAGGTTAAAAAATAAAAATGGCGTTCGATTTTCTGACGACGTGAAATTCTATGGCTTTCTTTATATCTCTCTCTCCTCTGATAAGTACTAAGCTTGTTGCTATGAGGTGAACGTTTTATGACAATTGATAGGGCTTTCTTGTTGTTCAAAGAGTAAAGTCACCCTCTGTCCTGTTAGCATCTACGTAAGAATAAATTTAATAATGTTCTGAATTATTTTTTCAAAAGGAAAGTGTGTTTGCTTTCTGGTGAAGCCTTATTCAGTGGCCTTTTCTATATTTTCATTCTTCTGATATCGAGATGATTACAAGATAAAAGCGCGCTTCATTTGCACAACGACATCTTTGACCACTTATTCTTAGAGACAGGACAGGCCAACGAAGTGAGAAGAGTAGAAGAGTGCAAAGGAGGCTCTATAACATAAAAAGGTTTGCATTACCTGATAGTCGATAACAGTGGCATTGATTCTGGTTTCCAGATCCACAAGGGGATTTAGCCAAAGAGAATGGGTAAGCAGAATGAATTATATATATATATATATTGTATATATATATATATATATATAT
>JAWQUT010000192.1:1288628-1300346 GCA_033807755.1 Ellobium chinense
TAATGCGATGAATGTAGAATTTTTGTCGTGAATCGGAAGAAGTGAATATTCCTAAAGCAGAGCATGAGTTCACAAAGAAGCCTGGAATGACTCGGGGAGTCTACTCACCAAAATGAACACCCGACACTTGGTCTTGTCCTGATTACACAGTAAACACCCATTCCCTGTCTTCTCAAGTGTTCAGAAAAACAGCGGAACAAAAATAGCGAAAGGGGAACCAATTAAGTAAAAAGCACGGTCGTGGGTTCTTTCGAAACCACGAAACAATAAGTTCTGCTTTGCGGGTCAACACTGCCGGTGCGTGATCAATTTTGTGTTTTGCTGATCTGGTCGATTGTGGCAAGTAGACACCGGAGCTTGCAAGACATAGATCCATTGAAGATAATACAGCTCCGGTGTTCAGCTTTTTTTTTAAACCTTTGTTGTTTTTCATTTTTTTTTTTGGTTCTCGTTATACAGGCCCAGAATAATCAATATAATCGTGTTTGAGTCAATACTCAGGTTGAGACCCTATATTGTAAGAGTTCCTGCTCATGCCCTGGTTAAAGGGACCGTAAAGATTGATCTCTGCAGTGTACTAGAGTAGTCGTGACAATAATGAGAATATTATACAGAGCAGTGTTTGGAAATGTAGTTCAATAGACCAAACCCTAGTTCATAAAGAAAAAGCCAGTATAATATACTGTTCAGATAGATGATGATGATGAAGATGATGATGATGATGATGATGGTGCCCCGAGAATAATCTCTTGCACTCATTTATTTCTACTGAAGAAAGCCTTTCTCGAAACTTTTCGACAGTTACACATTTTAGCTCATATACATTTTTCATCACAGGTTATATTATCGGGTTGAACAAGTGTTGTTTTTTTTTTTTTAATTTTTGCCTATTTTACAATGAGGATGATGATGAAGATGATAATGATAGTGATAATGATGATGATAGTAAAATAAGCGAAAATTTGAAAACACTACTTTCATCCGATCAACTTTAATGAAAATTTAATGAACGCTAAAGGGTAAAACAGTCTAAACATATCGGCAAAAGATGATGATCATGATGATCAAGATGACCATAATTGAGTATTCATTTGACCCGGCTGGATGACTCGAATTTGTGAGCACACTGTGCCGCTTGCGTGAAAGCTCAGTCAGTAGAACGCCCGAATGACATTCATGAGGTCTCAGGTTTGATCCCCGGCCAGGTGACTGTTACTTTCGATCTCTTTTCTTTTGTCTTCATTCTTTTTTCATTTGTTCATTTACTAGTTGCTGTATTTATTGATTTATGTATTTATTTAATTAAGCCCGATTTTTTTCATTCTCATGCCTTCTGCATTTCCATGCTTAGTGAGTTTCTTTATCAATCTTATATAATGAAATGGGGATGGTGATATATGTACAATGGTTTTGATGATGTATTTCAGGAATGCTACATGAATTCCTTTTATTAACGGTGATGATGATGATGTTGTTTTCATTATTGTTGTTCTTGTTGTTGTTGCTGTTGTTTTTGTTGTTGTTGATAATGATGATAATCATAATGATAATGACTATTTTTAATAAGTTCATTTACATTTTTTAAAAAAGTTTTGTGTCGTTGGGCAGAATCATATTTAGTGTTAATGATAATGATGATGATGATGATAATGATAATGACGATGATGACTATTGATCACAGTTTTTTTTTTCTTTTTCTGTCTCCTCCATTTAATTCTTAGTTCATTGATTTTCTACATCAGAAGAAGGACGCCAGTCCGAAAATTTGTATATTAAATTTGTTAAATTGTTATAGTTTTCTTTCTTTATTTATTTATATCCAGTGCGAATAAATGCTTTGCAAATAATGATGATGATGATAATGATGACGACAACCAGGAAAACTTCTACCAGTGCAGTTGTTTGTAAGGCTTTATAGATCCATTAGCTACTAAATCATCTTCAGCTTGGACTGGTGCAAGTTGAAGACAATTACTTTTCTTTTTTCTACCCATAATATGATAATAATAACAATTCAATGGTTATGATGATGATGTGATTATATTGTTCATGAAATGTAGATGATAATGGTGATAATAATGATGATGATGATGACGACGACAACCCTCCGCCTCCTCCCTCCTCGTATGATATTTTTTAGTTTTCTCTCAGTGAGAATGTCAATGAACTATGAACATCAATATAATATATTTCATGCAGCAGACCATAGTACCTTTGTCCCGTTGGGATGGTAATGTTCATACTTTTTATGGCAAGCGGAAATCCTGTCTATGCACTTCCGTTATTGTTCTTACTTTAACTTCGCAACCAATTACATTTGGCCATTGCCCTCCTGACGTGGCTAACTAACCATAATATATACAAAAAAATTCGGGTGGTTTTTTTTTTTTGCTTCTAAAAGTTCAATGTTTCTTTATGTAACAAGTAACTAGCACTTGATATACCTTATGAAACATGCATTGTAGGGTTATAGAAGACCCTCACTAAACCTTGCACTCAAAGTATTTTATAATTATTTACAAATTAATCACAATAATAATAAAAAAGACAACGTTGAAGTATCAAGTATCAAATATGATATAAGTAACTGATTTATGATAATTTATACTCTTTTTCGTGTTAAAGACACTGCCATTGAAGTATCAACAGGGATTGTTTTAAGTTTTTGTGGAGACCCGTTTTAATAATATGCAATGTTGCGACACCCAGTGGTGTAATATTTGAACAATGGGTCTCCATGTTTTCCCTAGCTTCAAACCTCACAATGTCTAAATCCGGTGCCGTTTATTGCCATTACGTCACAAACTAAAAGTTTCGGGGAAAAGTTACGAGAAAAACATAAATATATCGATAATATTATACTAAGGACAACAATGATTATTGTGATGATGATGATGATGAAAAGGAAGGCCATTTTCATAACAATCTATGATGACCTGTGCCAAAAACTCCTGAACGATTTAAAACCAACTTACGTACTTAAGCGCTCCAAATCCCCTGCAAGGGTGAGTGAGTGGCACCCAGCGACCAGCCCGTATCAAAGACAATAGCACGCACCAGGACCCTCATTTCCCTAATAACGTGCTGCTCACTCCGAGCCGGTCCCTTTCGCCGTCACACGCGCGTGCATGCTCATCCAGCCCCGAGTCAGGATGGGAAGGACTGCTCGCAGTTTAATACAATTAAATTACTGGTGTTTGGGGAGCATGGATGAGGGGGTGTGGGAGATGGATTACGGAGGGTGGGGAGGGGGAAGGTGTGGGAATGGGAAGGATTAGAGAGAGAGAAATAAAGGGGAAAGTGGTGATGGATAGAAAGGATTAGAAGGAGAGCCAAACAGAGATAGAGACAGAGAGGGAGAGAGAGATGCCGATGGACAGAAAGACATAGACGAAAAGAATGGTAACCCTTGATTACCAGTGAACTCTTACGACCGAATAGTGGACAGAAGCTACATGTTTGTCATTTTCACAGAGGATTAGCAAAATCAGAACATTCGGTCACATGGATAAGAACATTCAGTCACGAGAGTAAGTACATTCTGTCACATGAGTGAACACATTCTATCTTTCTGTCACAAGAATAAGTACACTCGACCACAGCACTTTTTGTCCACATGCATAAGAACATTCTATCACGGAAGAAAACCCACGCTCTCACAATACATTTTGTCACGCGAGTAAGAACATTTTGTCACAGGAGTAAGAACATTCTGTCTCAAGAATAGGAACTTGCTGTCACAGGAGTAAGCACGCATACTCTGTCACAGTACTTTTGTTATGCGAGTAAGAACATTCAGTCACGAGAGAAGTACATTCTATCTCGGAAGTAAACACATTCTATACAAAAAATAAGAACATTCTGTCATAGGAGTAAGTACAGCACACACAATCTGTCACAGTATTTTTGTCACACATGTAAGAACATTCTGTCACAGAAATAAGGGCACTCTGTCACAGGAATCAGTACATTTTGTCATAGAAGAAAGCACTTTTTTGGTCACAGGAATAAAAACATTCTGTCATAGACAGTAAGCACCCTTTCTCAGTCTTTTTTAGCACGCGAGTACGAACATTTTGTCACAGGGGTAAGAATATCCTGTCACAGGGGTAAGAATATCCTGTCACAGGGGTAAGAATAGCCTGTCACAGGGGTAAGAATATCCTGTCACAGGGGTAAGAATATCCTGTCACAGGGGTAAGAATATCCTGTTACAGGGGTAAGAATATCCTGTCACAGGGGTAAGAATATCCTGTCACAGGGGTAAGAACATCCTGTCACATGGGTAAGAATATCCTGTCACAGGAATAAGTACATTTTGTGACAAGAGTAAGTGAATGTGAAGACTAGTACAGATGGATTCAACACGGCGTCAACCTACCTAAAGCCGGAAGTGGATTTTACTCCTCCAACTTCGTAGATGAAGAAACAACAACAACGAAAAAATGTACCGTCTATGCATTATTTAAACCCTGTTTGATAGCTTTCTCTCCGAGTGGTCTGAGCTGGGCTAACCCTTGGGTATTCTTTGCTCCGCCACCTAAAAGCATACAAGACTGCCCGATGAAACGAAATTAGAAAAGGAAAGTTTCCCTGTGGGAGAGAGCGACTCTTGTCTGTACTTTACGACCCCACTAAGTAGATACATACAGTATTAATTACGATCGAGTAAATTTTGGTGGCAGGGCCGTGGTGCTAACCTGCTCAAGAGTCAAGCAATGAGATGGGAGTGGAAGAAAGAAGGGTTCGGGGTCTCGAGAACCGAAAAAAAACTTAATTTCATTTAATTCTGATCAAAACGAGATTGCCTTCACTTCATAAAAAGAAAAAACATGCGGAATACCCAACTATCGTTGATGACCAAAAAATAAAAAAACAACAACCCAAAAAACAACTATCGTTGATGACAAACAGTGACACATGAAAGTATGTCGTTATCCACATTTTTTCTCCTCCTCGTCATCAGATAACAGAGAAAATCCGCTACCATACAAACCAACTACGCACAAAATAAAAATAAATGTTTATGCGACAGATATTGAACGCGGTATTTAAAATGAACACAATAACAACAACAATAACGTAATGTAAGAATGTATTAATAGAGTAACAAGGGTATTAATCAAGCAATAAAAGAACAGACTCACGACAATCGTTAATCAACAAGTCAATCAATCAAAAATAGTTCAAATCAATCACTGGAATGTGCCCGACCAACCTAATAACCAATTTGATAGATCGATAGATAGATCAGTCAGTCAGTCAATAAATCAATCAATCAATCAATCAATCAATCAATCAATCAATCAATCAGTCAGTCAGTCAGTCAGTCAGTCATATCAATCGATCTCAATTGATGATATGTTCTCATCGACTGGAAGATTATCAATCCCTAGAGAAGTCATGCAACCCAGCTTGAGCGAGATTAATCAGTCATTCAAACAATTAAGCCACAAAAAAACTGGCCATCCTTCCAACCAGTCAATCACTCAAACAGTCAGTCAGTCAATCAGCCTATCAATCAATCAATCAATCAATCAATCAATCAATCAATCAATCAATCAATCAATCAATCAATCAAGCCAGCCAGCAAAAGCAATCATTCAATCAAAAATGCATCCGACGGGTCACAGCATGACATTTCTGCAAAGTGAATTAACAGAGCAACGTGACGCATTTTTATTACCTCAACTCATTAGACTCCTGCAGACTTTCTAATTAGGTTTACGTAATTCAGATGTGAATCATTGCAGATGTGCAGGTGTTTCTGTATCTGTTTATTTGCGTATCAATGTTTGTGGAAAGTAGGAGGCCAGGGAAAGCCAAGAAGCTTGCCAGAGATAGATGAGGTGTGAAATGAGGGGTAGGCAGCGGTTAGTGGTCATCGAATGAAAGTTATGTAGGCTAATGAGATTGGGCAGTGTAGTGATTCGATATTATGCTGGTTAGAGTTGCTAAATTGCGCGTTATTGCTTAAACTAGTGCCGTGTTTTTTTTTAGTTGTATGTATGCATAGTGAATACATCTTTGTGTGTAAGTGTGTTAGTTTCCTTGCGTGTATATATACTGGTGAAAAAGGGGGTGAGGAGGAGGGTAGTAATAACAAAGAAAATGTATCGACATAAAGCTTACTTAATGTAATACAAATATATTTCTATGATATGGGTGAGTGGCGAAATGTTGTGTAGATCTACTGGTTGTAAGCTGTGACTAGTGGTCAAGGGTTAAAGATACTGGAGTGACGAGGTGGATAGTATATTTTGTATCTTTCTGGGCTTCTTAAGTAGCGTGATGTGACCTAAATCGGTGTCCTGTGGCCGTATGCATAATCATTACGTTAGTTAACGCACTGCAGTAACCACAGGAAACTCCCAAAACATTAGTAGTGTTCACTATAGTTAACGCAGTACGTTAGCTAACGTATGGATTATGCAAACGACCACTGATTTTGCACATGTGTCTAAGTCATAGATGTCCACATTTTCGTGTTTTTGTCAGCGCTAAAGGTTGCGATTCTGTTGGGTTTTTTTTGTTGTTGTTGTTGCTTTTGGGTCGGGTGGCTAAGCAAAAGAATCGTGTGTATCTGCAGTGAGATGAATGAGTGACACGGTGAGACTTTTGCAATGGTTGTAAGCTGTGGTTAGCAGGTATGCATTAGATGAGTAAGTATTGTTTGAAGTTGTACTGTGTATCAATATTAAAGTGTTCTGAAGTTGGGGGTCGTGATTTAAATTCACTTCTAGTTTCTGAATTCTGAAGTGAGTAATGGTTATTGGGAAGAGCCAGTGTGCTCGATTTCGCCGTAATTCAGCCCTTTCCCTAACCCCTTTTCTTAGTTAAACCAAAAATGCTCATTCATTTACGGTGAAATCAAGTTCGTCCGGGAAGAGCAACATTGTGAAGAATGTTTCCTAAAAATAACATCCTGGAATAACAAAAGCATGACCCCTGTCAAGCAACAATTTACTGACCACTGCGCATTTTGCAATGTAAATTAGACCTTATTAGTTATACGGATGCACACGGATGTATCGTATGCAGTCATAGAATAAACAGCACATATTTTTTTTTTTAATTCCCCATGTTGCCTTGACAAGACTGAAATAAAACTTTGCTACTTAGTAGTTTTTGTCATTCATTTGAAACAAAGGGCAGCTACTGCTGCCATTGTTCCCGGATTGCTCCCCCTGAGATGTCTCACTTCCGGTGCCATCTCCCTTCCAACCAATCAGAACCGTCCCATGCGAGGTGTCTAACTCGTGAATATTTCATTCCTTCTCAAAGTCCCCTTATGGTCTGAGCTCGCGCGATGTGATAATGAATATTTGATTGGCTGCCGAGTAGATCGCGCAGAGGACACGTTCCCCGCGGACTGGCACTCGCCATTCATAATTTGATTAACCATGACGTCATCAGGGGACCTTCACGTGTGATGCTAATTATCCTTTTGTTCTCTTTTTTTTTTATAAAATAAATAAAAGCTAAATCATATCACTTATCCCGAGAAGGTACAAAACAAATAGATGCAACTGAGCCTACTCCATTATGTAGTCATTTGTTCTGCTCGATTTTTCACTTTAATTTTTGCAACATGAGGCTTGTGGCGGCAAAAGAATCTCCTTCTCCCTGTCTCCCTCTCTCTGTCTTTTTTCTTCCTCACTCTTCCTCTTCCTCCCGCCCTCTCTCTCACTGACTCTCCCTCTTCCTCCCTCTTTTCTCTCTCACTCTTCCTTCCCCTCACTCCCTCCTTCTCTCACTGTCTCTCCCTCTCCCTGTTTCTCTCTGTCTTTATCTCTCACTCTTCCTCTTATTCCCTCCCTCTCTCTCTCTCACTGTCTCTCCCTCTCCCTGCTCTCACCCTTCCTCTCCCTCCCTCTCTCTCTTACTATCTCCCTCTCTCTGTCTCCCTTTCTCTTTCTCTCTCTTTATCTCTCTCACTCTTCCTCTTACTCCCCCCTCTCTCTCTCTCACTGTCTCTCCGTCTCCCTCTTTCCTTTTTTCTTTCTCACTCTTCCTCTCCCTCCCTCCCTCTCTCTCTCACTGTCTCTCCCTCTCCCTGTCTCCCTCTCTCTCTCTCTCTTTTTTCTCTCTCACTCTTCCTCTCCCTCCCTGTCTCTCTCTCTCCCCCATCCCTCTCTCTCTCTCTTTCCGGACTATGGGCGTCAAATAATTATTACACCTCCAACAGGCGTACATTATGGATGCATCACAATAGATTAGTCTAACCGGGTATTGTGTAGTGGCCAGCGGTACCAGATTTGGCAATTTGGGAGCCAAACACCAAATTTTCGTTCTCCCTAAAAGCTGATTGTTTTGTTTTTTTGCGGGGTTTGTTTTTGATTTTGCTCTGGCGGACTTAGGTCAAAATAGACTGATTTCCTGAACAGGAAGATACTTATAGCCTTTTTCACTCAAAGTGTGGTATTCCAGATAATCTGACTTCTTCCTTGTCTGGCTCGGTGAACATAAATCAATGAATGCAAATTTTGAAAGCTTCTGCGGATGGTTACATGTATGTACACTTGCACGCCACTCTAAATGTAAGCTCATCACTCTCGCACACACACACACGCATATTCCTTCAAGTACAGTTGTATCGTCCTCATTTTAAATCTTTAAAATATGATGACGGATCAGACGGGGCCTTTCCTTTCAACATAGACGCCTCTACAGAAGTCACTCAGAGGCAGCAAATTTAATTATCTTCAGTACCAGCTTTGCCAAATATCGAGTTAAGAATGTAAAGAAGGTATCTTAGGACTGTAGTTTTGTTCGTTCCTTCGATATTAATCATGAATAATGACCATTATTACTAAAATACAATAACACGACAGGCTTTCAAGCAAGTACCAAAACTGGTTGAATCTTGTCAAAACAGTTGTGACAATAGCTAGGAGAACTGTACTGCTAATGGGCGAAATCATTTGTGATTGTCTCCCTTTTCGCGTTTCCATTATCTTTGGCTGGTAATAGAGAGTTTTTATTTGAAATTCGGATCTTTTACTGACCGTTATGGCGTTTATGGCATTTCTGTTGTTACGATCATTTTGCAAGTTTTCAAACTATAAGATGGTAATATGTTTATTTTACCAGGAAATATCTTACAGGCATGCCAATTTCTGTTACAACAGTCCATAAGTAATGCCAACTTGGATAATTATAATAATAATATGTGGTAATAATGTATTTGGATAGCTACCCCTTTACCGCGGGGGTTTTACTGGTCGGGACTACCAGCGAAACGTCCAATACACAATATAATTTAACTCTTTAAAGTGTATGTTTACATATAGAGATATACAATCCACAAGCTTACATTCATTTTCATTTAAAAACGTTATTTTTTATAAGGTCTCTACCTCGCATAGTCGTTTAAAATCTTATTCTACAACAGTTAGACTATGTATGAATTTTTTTGTGAGGCTGTCGAGTTGACTCAAAAAAATTATTAATACAAGGCTCTGAGTCTAATAGGAGGATGGTTTTAGTTGAACTGGATAACTGTAAAAAGTCGTTAAGCACACTCTCACTCTCATATCTGGGATCTCATATAAACAAAACAAAAAAGAGATAAAAAAGGCTGAAATATAAAAGCTCTCGTCTAATGTCTGATATCATGATTGTAATTACCTTGTACTCCCTTCCGCGCAAAACCATCGCTTGAGGGCCCCCCACCTACTAAACTTTTCTGTTGTGCTTATCCCGTCTTTCTCCTCCTTTGTTTAGTGAATCCCGACCCTCGCTCCCCCTCCCCTCACACACCCCTCTCCTGAAATTAGGGTAAAGGGAGAAGCGGTGCTTTGTACGGCTCGTTCTGCTGTCTTTCATCCTCTGCCAATATCGCTTTTATCATTACAAATTACACTTTGTTAACACATCAGCATGGGAGAATAGAACCCTACAGACATGCCTGAGGGGGATTTGCCAGTGGCATCGGGTGTCAGCACCAGCTCGTAGCTTGGACATCGTCACAGGTGCATTTTGTGTCTGGACTGTGCAAAAAAAAAACAACACACAAAAACTGATGTGTTTATATTTGGCGAGGAAAATGATGTAAACGGTCACCAAGGGCTTTACCCTGGAACTGCTGAGACTAATTCGATACTTTCTGTAACCAGAAATTTCGATGTGGGTATCAGAGTTTGAGCTCTATCAGAATTCGTTTTTAAATTATGGATGCACACGTAAGCTTTCATGTCGTGGGCATAACTCTGTATTAAGGGGAGAGGCGACTTAAGCATTAATCTGACTGGCTACAAGACTTCTGAAAAAAATATCATAGAAATGGTTATTGGTGTGTGACCTTTACAGCGCGATGATATTCCCACATCTGATGATTTATTTAAGAGAAGTGCTGCCTCTATACTCATGTGTTAATGTGGTACTCTTTTGCAGTCTTTCTATCTCTCTTTTTGTTTATGCAAATCTGGGACAAATCCCTAAAGAATAATGTTGACTGTCCGTGCCCTTCAGTTTCATCAATATTTTATCATGGTCACAGGACAGAGGGGCTCCAGAGTGAGTAAACATTGCACGCATTGTTTTCAGAGGCGTAATATTGGGCCTTCGTCCGGGGGTACCAACGTTCACTAGTCACCGTATCACTGCGTCATCAAGGTCTGATGGGTTTATGCTCCACCATACATTTTTGTTTATTGACGTTACTCTTCTAAGGCAAGCCCAGTATAATATAACAAAAAATAAAGAAACGTTGAAGTCATTCAAAATCTTTTAAAATAGTTCTGCTTACAATGTTGATTTTCAGTGGCTTACCCTTGGCCTTTCCGTCCGGGGGTGCCAAAGTTTGCTAGCCACCGAAGTGGTGCGTCATCAAGGGCTAGTGGGGTAAAGCACCACCGTTGGCCTAACATTTGAGAGCTTGCACATTAATGATGGGTTCTCTTACCACCCTAAGAATCACATTAGTGCACCCTTAGTGGCATCCAACATGCAGCGTATTCTTACGAAGGGAAGAGATCCCGCCGTTAATGCGCAAGTTCACAGTTTTGTCTGCCGTCACTCTAAGCTCAATATAATTTTTAAAAAGACAAATATAAGCACTTTAAAGAATTTGAAAGCTTTTAAAACAGTCCTGCTAACAAAGCTGGGATCCTGTTTCCTGCGTTGGCTTCTGAATTAGTTAGATGCTTGCAGGACAACAGAGAACTGATATATCTACAGACATATCGTGATTTGAGTGTAATATAATTATCTTCTGTTCTAGGTCGATTTTGTTATTTTATTGTGCAGTCTCGCGAGAAATACAAATAGTGCCTTGACATTACTGAGAGCTTGCGCATTAACGATGGGATCTCGTACCATTGTATGAATATCATTAATGCATCTTTGCCGCATGCACTCTAAGTGGATTTCAACAGGCAGAGTTAAAAGTAATTCTTACGATAGTAAGAGATTCCATCGTTATTGTGCAAACTCTCAACTTTCCAGCCACGACATTTACACCACTGATTATTTTCAGTAGCTAAACGGTTGCGTGGACAAAAATCAGCTCTGCCACTGCCGTTGCAACCTTTCCTCATCCTTTGTGGACCCCCAGCGTGACCGAAAGTTTATCGCGCTGATCTCAGGCTGGAAGAGATTAGGTTTAATCTTGCCAAAGTCATGATGTAAATGCCCTAAGAAAGGATATCATTCACACTTTCTGAGTCCATAGAGTTGCAGCTTGGTTATATGCCTTTTAAGTGCAGTATATTAATA
>JAWQUT010000192.1:1301142-1314035 GCA_033807755.1 Ellobium chinense
TCAAGGGTGTGCTCAGGCGGAAGAGGAGGGGTTTGGCATTGACCAGTGAAAAATGTAGGGTCTGTTTACAAATAGCAACCAAGCTCAAAATTTCAATGGGCTTGCTAGGGTTGGGTAAGTCTTAAAATTTGGGCCACATAATGAGCTTCAATCTGGTATGGGTCTGGGTGAAAGCTAAAACTTTGGGTTCAGAGGGCAGCTCAAAATGTTAATATAGCCCATAGAGGAAAAAAGGGTCCAATCCTATTACAGGTCTGTAACCAAGATTCCCCCTTTAGCTGTCTATCCACTGAAACGCAGCCTTAGCCATAATTACTTCCCTTTAATAATAACGCGGACGCTGTAGTAATAATAATAATATAATATTGCTCCTGTCATAACGTCGGCGTCCATATTTGTGTCGGTTAATAATTTATTGTGTAATGTCCCTGGCGTGCATCTAATGGCACATATTCACACATTCTGTGGCCTGGCCGATCCATTCCTGGTGTGTGTGCTCGCAAATATTGTGACCAGGCTCTCAAAGGGCCTTAACGTTATGTATGTTGGGCGTGGTGTACTATGTGCGATGGGCGGCGGCCATGACTGTCGATGCTAAACATTTATATACTGAGAGGCGGAAATAACAAAAAGTGTCTTTTTTTTCCTTTTGGAGGGGGGAGGGGGAGGGGCCGTGCAGTGCAGTGCTGGGCCGATGCCATAAATTCAGTATCATGCCATTTTGAGTATTCTTCCTGATATCGATATAGATACATGTACTTTATTTTAAAAAAAAAAATCAATAAATTTGCCTTCTAAAGTAATAAATAATGCAAAGGTTAAACATATCGGCAAACCAGGGGTGGATTTAGGGGTCTAAAGGCTCAAGGATGAAGAAAAAAAGGTGCAGGACTTCTTCATTACAGTGGAGAGAGTAAATAACAGATATTCTCTACATATTTTTTTTGTATTGAATTCATACTCGTAATTATCCAGAAGGAAGGTTTTGTCAAAGCCTTAGTTCCTTCTACATTTCTCTTAGCCATCTTGGCTTGTCTAGAGACTAATAATTCCATTACTGGGGAAGAGATGTGGCTTTGCCCTTTCGTCAAGTTGTATGGACCAAGCAAACACAATCCACACCAATGAAAAAGGCTGCACAAGATCTCGTTCTTCTCCGAACTTCGATTATGTGAAATACGACGCTGTATGCCCGTAAGAACAGTAGTATGCCGCATCAGAACACAATCAGCACAGCACTCCCTACCACTTCTTCATTAATGGTAAACGCCTCTGAAACATAGTGTGAGCGCTGTTATAATCTGGCTAGCTAATCAAAGTGAAGACACACCATCAGTAAGCGTGCACATGTATCGCATCAGGAGAAAATCAACTCCGGATCCTAACACGGAAATGAACGGAATTATTGTCAGCTTTCACAACTCTTTCTCTCTCTCTCTCTCTCTCTCTCTCTCTCTCTCTCTCTCTCTCTCTGTCTCTTCTCTATCTCTCTCTCTCTCACTCTCTCCATCTCTTTCGCCAGTTCACTGACTTCTTTGTACTACCGTCTCTCTGTTTATCCTCATAAGCAACGGTGCCGAGGCATCATTGCACTGCAGGGATTTTCACCTTTCTTGGACTTAGTACCCCGTGATGCCACCAGGCAATCCTGTGTTTCCCCTCAAACTCGCCAAAAAAATCCACCGGTAGGAAAGTACAGATTAAATACATACTATATAGTCAGTCAGTAGTCCAACTCTTTTTTTTAAAATGCCATTATGTATCCCAGTTCTTTGAACGGGGATAGTGTGCGAATCAAGTGCCTGCTCAAAAACTCATGCACGTTGCAGTGACAAAGGTTAGAAGAAAATAATCCGATTTTCTGGATGCAAAACTTTAACAATGGTGTCAGAAAAATATGATGATTTTTATTTCTTGCATTTTCCTTATCAGCTTCGGTGCTAAACGCATACTCCACTGCGCTCAAACGGCAAAACCTGGAGAAGATTTTTCGAGATGAATGTAGTTGGCAAATTAAGAGAATATGGTTCCAGAAAGGCATCACGAAAAGAAAATGCCATAGCTCACTACAAACCTGAAGCAAAATAGATCCAAGTATCCTCTGCACACAGAATTTCACCAGTGCTTTTCCCTCATTTATAAAAAGAAGATTGTGTTGGACGCTTCACATCCACTCTGTTTATAATGATTACTAACCCTATACTTATTTCGAAATCCTTATATGACGTAAATCGACATGTACATGTCAGGATGCGCGTACCCCAGGTCGGGACATCCCATCCCCACCCCATCCCCACCCAACCCCTTTATACGCAGTCTAGACCCGTATTGTGACATACGGATTGCTGGTAATGCCATCTGGAACTCACTAGCAGCAGGTGTGTCCAGGGGCGTATCCCAAGGGGCGTATTCCAGGTTGGGACCTCTTCCCTCAAACAACAACCCTATTGTAGGCAGTCTAGACTTGTTTTCTGATATACAGACTGCTGAAAATGTCATTTGGAATCCACTAGCATCAGGTGTGTCCAGGGGCGTATCCCAGGGGCGTATTCCAAGTCGGGACCCCCTCGCCCAAACCACAATCCCTTTATACACAGTCTAGACTATTCTGGCATTCGGACTCCTGGTAATGTCATCGGTTACTCGCTAGCATCAGGTGTGTCCAGGTGTGTCCAGGTGTGTCCAGGTGTGGCCAGGGGTGTACACGGGTAGCACTGTGATTATTTCAGCATAGTTGTGTGCAGAACCGTAGCTACCCCTGCACGCAGTCCTCCCAGTGCTGGTTGCCTTGAGGGTCAAGGGCCCCCATGCCAAAAGCTGGATTGTCAGTGGCATGCTTGTGTCTGAAAGACTGGACTTCGTAAGAAACCTATGAAACCGGACCGTCGATAGTCGCCATGTCCAGTCTCTCTTTCTCTCTCTTTCTCTCTCTCTCTCTGGCTGTCTGTGTGTGAGTGTGTGTGTGTGTATGTCTGTCTGTCTGCCTGCTTGTCTGTCTTTCTGCCTCTCTCTCTCTCTCTCTCTCTCTCTCTCTCTCTCTNCTCTCTCTCTCTCTCTCTCTCTCTCTCTCTCTCTCTCTCTCTCTCTCTTATACCATTTGCGCCTCTTTGCTTCTAGACGACGTTTACAGGCACAAAAATAAGACCATATTCTGAGGATTACGACATCCGATTACTGCGAAATCCCTCAGACTGTGTTTCCATCTTTTATCCTAAACATTTTATAAGTTATCTCCGTTCGTCAAAAGCAGTGCGTAAAAAACAATATGACACCCTGATTCTTATTCCCACATAGGCAGATGAATACAGTTGGAACCTCTGTATTGAGTACTCATTTAAGAGATGTGCCTTGTTATAGTATGAATTTAACAAGCATGGGTCTCTCATAAAGAATTAGTCTATGTCTGTTTACACTGAGAAAGCAGTTGTGGGCGATCTATTTATTCTTTAATTCTAAACTTAATATTTGTAAGATACGACATTACATTTCAACAGTGTCAAAACAAAGGGCCGAAACACTTGTTTGACGCAGGTATCTCCCTTTGAAGATCCTTCTCCTGCTTCTCTCCCTGTAACAGTTAAGAATCTCCTATCTTTGCACCTTTCTCATCTTCCCATCTCTACCCAGGACCATCGCCTATGTTCATGTCGTTCAGATGTCGAGTTGAGAACCCGCACGTGCGACCGAGTGAGCACTGGCTTACTCACACCACCAGGATTTATTTAGACGATCCTCTTTCTGTTCTTGCCCTCGTAATTCCAGAGCCCCGAGATTTCTCTTTATTGCCTTCTCTAGCGTGTTTCTTTTATCCGTTTTCTTGTCACTGATTTCCCCAAACAACAGCGTTTCATTTGCGTGAGTCCGTGAGCAGACACACGGCCGTAACTGCTCATGATGAACTTGGGCTAAGTCCAGACCAGGAGCGAATGGGCTGCATGAGTAGATGCACGAGGTGAAGGTTAGAAACCCTAATTTTCGTTGGCCATTTCCACTGGCCAGTACTGGCGATGAGCATCTAAGCTAGCAAAATAATGTGCTTTTAATAGCCCATTCATGACAAGTGGAGTTTTTTTTTTTGCTGGTGTCTATTGGTTTGACCCATCCCCACTATTTCCAGGAACCAAAGTTAGCTCACGGCAGGCCCTATCTCTTCCCAGCCCCTGCCCCCACAATAGTGCTGCTCTAATTCAATCTAAACTGGCCAGAGAAGTAACAAATGTATTGGAACAGACCACAGCTAACTTGACGTTGTTGGAAGGGGGAAAAAAAAAGGACTTGAAAAATTTATCACGCTTCAGGAATAAAACCAACCTAGATGATATCAACAGTAATGCTCTTATATAACCATACCCACAAGATGCGCTAGCCGTAATATGCTCAAGAGCCGTTCACACCGAAGACGCCAGCAATGACAATTAACTGTTCTGGAATGGGCGTTTAATGGGAATATAAAGATAGTTCCTTTGCGTCGCACAATTATGTACAGCTTAACTCGATAATTTTGGGCTTGTACCTGGCCTTACAACTTTGAGGAAGTATCGATGTCAAATGAGGTGTTCTCCTCTCTTTCTCTCTTCTCCTCACTTCTCTCGTATACTTTCTTTTTCCACAGATTCTCTGGTGATGAATCTTTTCATGTAATATTCTGTTTTGTCTAATTCGTCTCCACTTAATCGTAACCAGTCTATTCGCCCTTTTTTTTTCTACATAGCGACAGCTTTTAGAAACTATGTAATAAAAAAAAATACAAAAAAAAACAACAAGAGACATTTACAATGCCACTTAATCACACCTTCTGCTTAATCAAACTTGTTCTCTAATCTCTTTGATTTGCGTTTAGGTGGAGTCGAATTTGCCTGGCTGTCTTTCTAGCGACTTGTCTGTCTGTCTGCATGTCTGTCTGTCTGTCTGTCTATCTGTTTACTTTGTCTACTCCATCATCTGTCTTTTTGCGTGTTCAGTAATTGCGGGTTTTTCTCTCTGCCTATCCCTCAGTGGTCCGTTTGTCTGTATGGCCGTCCATACACTCGTCCGTCTGACTTTGTGTCGTATTTCTTCTGTCTGTTTCTCTAACTGTATTATACAGGCAACTGTATCTATCTTAGCTCCTCTGTCTGTCTCTTTTTCTTTCTATATATATTCAGTCTGCCTATCTTCAGTCTGAATCTACCCGTCTGTCTATAACACTGCCTCTTTCTGGCCATCTTCTCTGTCTATGACTGTCCACCCGGCTGCCTGTCCATTTGTTTCTCTACCTCATTCAGCCTCTCCTCATCCTTCCATCTCCATATTCCTTCTGTATGGCTGGCTGTCCATTTGTTTCTCTACCTCTTTCAGCCTCTCTCCATCCTTCCTTCTCCATATTCCTTCTGTATGACTGCCTGTCCATTTGTTTCTCTACCTCTTTCAGCCTCTCTCCATCCTTCCATCATCTCCATATTCCTTCTGTATGCATACAAACCAGTTTGTTTATAATGTCCGTCACTTGAGAGCAATACTGTCTTCTCTTACACATAACATTAGAAATACAGACGGCATGATTACCGTTTAGGGACACATAGCAATCCATCTACGGTGCCACTCACCAAGGCCTGTAATCATTTTCGTCTGGGAGTCTTGCATTTCGTCGCGTTTTTTGTTTTCTTTAACCTACATTTTGTCATGTGTTCTCTTGTCGACTTTTTTTTTTGAAACATTTAGGCACGTCTGAGTCAACTGACATACGAATCGTCGCGTTTTTCGCCCTAAATGTTGTCTTTTTTTTTCCTTTCAACATTTTCACGCGTTTGTTATACTTTTGTTACCAGCTGGGTCCATGATTTTAAAATTCTTATAAGCAGTGCTTGATTTCTCGCAAGCCAGGATTTTTGGCCTTGAGTCCTTCACTTTTTGCGTCCACAAGCAGTTTTACCTGGAAATTTGCCTATTCGGGCAGAACTGTCCGGCAAACCTGGAAGTGTAGAAGGCCCTTATGTGTTTCGCTTTGTAAGCAAATATCTACTCTCACCACACCACATTTTTTTTCCTTTTCCTTTGATTCTCTTATTATCTCTCTCTCTCTCTCTCTCTCTCTTTCTCTCTCGCTCTCTCTCTCTCTCTCTCTCTATCTCTCTCTCACACACACACAGACACACACACACACACACACACACACACAGACACACACACACACACACACACACACANAGGATTTTTGGCCTTGAGTCCTTCACTTTTTGCGTCCACAAGCAGTTTTACCTGGAAATTTGCCTATTCGGGCAGAACTGTCCGGCAAACCTGGAAGTGTAGAAGGCCCTTATGTGTTTCGCTTTGTAAGCAAATATCTACTCTCACCACACCACATTTTTTTTTCCTTTTTCTTTGATTCTCTTATTATATCTCTCTCTCTCTCTCTCTCTTTCTCTCTCCTCACACACACACAGACACACACACACACACACACACACAAACACACACACACAAATACACATACACACACACACCACGCACGCACGCACGCACACACACACACAAAATAGCCACATTGGAAAAAATGGGTAAAGTAGGTGATTAAGTGTCCAAACCATTGCTGGTAAAACTAACCAATTAAAAGCCGAACTAACACAGATGGAAAAATTTGAACAAAACAGAGAAATAATCAAAATTGACTGGATAACTTAGTGCGCATAGAATCGCATGCGACGAAATGTATAGGTATTTAAATTCAAACCTGAAGCAAACGCGACGAAAAGTAAATCACCGATCTGCTTGTCTCATCTTTTTCTGGAAGGCGCATAATTTAAAGGAACAACAACAACAACAACAACAACAACAACAACAACAACAACAACAACAACAACAGTAGCAGCAGCAGCAGCAGCAGCAGCAACAAGGACAACAATAGCAGCAACAATATCAACAACAGCAGCAGCAGCAGCAGCAGGAACAACAAAAACAACAACAACAACAACAACAACCATTTCTCGCCGTCAGTTCTCCTCCTACTCCCAACCCCTACCCCTACATTCAGCAAGAAACCATCACCACTGCTTGCCAGCAGTCTATCAAGCCACTATTAAGGACAACGGTAATGCAACATGTCACAGGCAAAAGTCGTAACACGATCCAACCGTCAGCATACCTCTACATGCCACATCATTCAGTCAGGACTGGTGACTTCTATAGTATACAATTAAACGTAGTCAGAGGCGGAGACTGGGCTGGTTGTGAGAGTTGCAGAAGAGATATAACTGTCAGGGCTGATACCTTTGTTTTTACATCTGTGTCTTTGGCAAGAAACGATACAATTTCGAAGGCAGAATTAACAGACAACATTGCAGATATACAGTAGAGACAAACTTCAGCATTTTAGGGGAGTAAGTACTCCACTGTCCCCTCAAACCCACTCCCTCCCCATACCTATTCCTTCCCCATCAAAAGCCTTGCATCAGTTTACACGATGCGCACACTATTCATGACGTGAACGGTATTGACAGAATGATAGTGATCAGGGCCTGGAAAAGTCAGAGGCATTGTATGTTCCCTAGGGAGTTGAGCATGTTCTAGGGTGATTTGGCCTCCTAAGGTAATAATGTGTGAAGTCACGGGAGTGGCATTAGCCAGGATACGAAACTATGGAACAGCTCAGCATTATTGTTAGTGTTATTATTATTATTATTGTTTTTATTATTACTGTCATTATTGTTGTTGTTGTTGTTATTGTTGTTGATGTTGTTGTTGTTGTTGTTGTTGCTGCTGCTGTTGCTGCTGCTATTGTCGTTGTTGTTGTTGTTGCTGTTGCTGTTGTTATCATTATTATACTATCATCAGTATTATTATTAGCTCTGCTGCAAACTAAAATTCTGTTGGGTTTTTTTTTCTCTCTTAGATAAAAACATTGCAGATACGGGTAGATTTTATTCTTTGGTTTGTCCCTGTTGATTTAAGACTACAAGCAGGCTAAATGTGTGCCTAAATCTTTACTGGTGGAGTTTATTTGAATTTTCACACTTTGTGTTCAATTCCCTTAAGAACTTTGATACCTGTTAGCGTAAGACCGGGCTCCGGGCATCCGGTGGAGTGAATCATATTATATTATGTCACTGTAACCTCTTGCAACAAGTAAACAGATAGCATCTGATACTCGATAGAACGATCTTATAAAAATCTCAGTTCCTGAAAAGGGGTAACAGTCCAATCAGCTGAATCAACAATCGACAAAGGCAACATTTCGCTCACTCCTTCGTTATTTTTCTCAACTCTCTCTTCCCTCCCTCCCTCCCTCTTTCCTTATCCTGCCCAGTTTCTGTCATTATCTGTCGTTCTTTTTAATATTTTGCCAGATCTGTAACCCTCTCTGTCTCATGGCTGCAGACAACGCACGGCTCATTCACTCACGCACGTATCTATCATATCGCTCGTCGCTTAACCACCCGAGCGCTTACGTTTCACTGTAGAATGAGTGAGAGAAGGGATGGGTTGAGCTGTGGTTAGGACAGGACGTCTAGGGCAACGGGTGGCTGATTTGATTAAAACTTGAGATGAATCAATACATCAACAATAACAACAAAAAAAAATGTGTTTTCATCATGACCTTTTCTTCTTAACGATTTTTTAAAAATGTTTTGATATAATGATAATATTATTGAGCGATCGAAGAATAAGATATTGCCACTTTTATGAATGGAGAGGTTTGTAAAGCTAGAGTGTGAGAAGCAGGGTTGGGAGGATGGAGAGAGAGAAAGAGAGAGAGAGGGGAAGAAAACGATGAAAACAGGAGAATTGAAGGAACGGAAGGAAGCGGAATCAAGAGGTAATGGCAATAATACCCATGTTTGATAAATAGGAAGATTACAGTGAGGCAAAGTGAGTGGATTGCAAGATACACCGACAAACACATAAACTTACAGCCAGGCGGCCAGGCAGGAGAGATAAAATATAAACGGAAAAACAGGCAGGTTTTCTCCTGAAAGAAAGACCGTCTGATTAATAATAATAAACAAAAATATCCGACAAGCAGCGCACAAGATGATACTACATGAAGACTAGATCTAGGCTACTTCCAGATGCAAAATCTTGATAACATCTTCTTGGTTCAAATCTAGTATCCTTTATCTTTATGCTGTGAAAATGTTACCAAGTTCAGACTTCTTCTTCTCCTTCTTCTTTTTTGTCTCCTTCTTTTCTTCTTCTTCTTTTCTCTCTCTCCCCTCTCTCCCTCCCCATCCCCTCCCTCTCTCTCTCTCTCTCTCTCTCTCTCTCTCTCTCTCTTTGCTCTGCTAGCCAGCATGTAAACACTACAATAATGTCCGTACTGCATGACAGCCTAAGACGCAGAAAAAGTAAATAAGTTTTCCTTTCTTCTTACTTCTCATGTTTGTCTAGACTTTCTGAGACTTTATCTTGGGAATTCATGTCTACATGTGACGAAGTGTTCTATACAATCCGATTTCAAGATAATACTCGGAAGACATTTCTGAATTCCCAGACCCCAGGTAGATAATCTTCGCCAGCTGGTGCATCAATATGTTAAAATGTGGCGATCACAAATTTCCACAATTTCTTAAAGTGTTTTGTTTTGTTACGTTTGTTTTGTTTCGTTTTGATTTGTTTGGGTTTGATTTGGTTTGATTTGTTTTGTTTTGTTTTGTTTTGTTTTGTTTTGTTTTGTTTTGTTCACTGGATAGACATAGGTCAGAGGCTTAGCCTGTGTCTATCCTTACAATACAATATTTGAAAATGCTCCTCCTAACATGGACAATGGGTAGTTGGACATACACAAGCTTTTACCATCCTTCCAGTCATGGTACGGGAAAGTGATTTTTCTTTACACAAGTGATTTCTGTAACGCAAAAACATAAGTGTAGTGTCTGATTATTCTGATCGGTTACCTGCCCTAGTTACCTTTTTTTTTTCTTTTTTAAATTTTTTGCGTCGAAAATTGAGAAACAGATGTGTGGTGTTCATTCACGACTATGATCTTGGAGGCTGAAGCACACATCTCGATATTCTGTTATCATCTATATTAATAAAACGCTTCAGCCAATCTATATGAATAAAACACTTCAGCCAATCTATATGAATAAAACGCTTCAGCCAAATTTGTGTCACAGATTTCTTGAGAACTACGTAACGTAAAAACATGCGGTTTTTACCTAAATTTGTAGAAAAATACACAAAAGGTAACTATACACATTAGTCCCCTTTATTTCTTTTACCCTTTAAAAAAAAAAGAATGTGTATAGCAACGAAATACAATCTCCGATAGATCTTTTCAATCCGCCCGATTCGCCAATCGTCCAACTTTTTCAGGGAGTCTAATGCATTCGTCTATGATGCCTTTCGGTGCGCTAGGTTTTTTTTTTCGCCGCTGGACGCTGGTGCGTTGCCTGCCTGCCCATTTGTAAAATGGGGAGTTAATCTTCTTTAGTATACATAAATACAGTAAATAAACGAGAAAATAGCGAACACAACTTCCCTGAGACGATCAAAAACCAGGATGCTAAAGACCGAGAAATCTGACTGGCTGTTGTGATCAGAGACAATAGCTTTCATTGGCTAATAAGGATCTCTTACTTTCTATCCGGATTTTTTTCAGGAATATATCTTTTAAGAGACAAATTGAAACAGTCTAGATCTTTGCATAGATTCTAACATACTGCCACGATTTGAAGCGTTCGTTTTCACTCACTGGAATTGGCCGCTTGCTTCCGGATTAATTCTAAATTGCTTGCACCACGATACATTATTATATACGAATGCACATTGCTAAGACCCATTTGTTTTTCTGCGCTTGGCAGTTTCCCATTCTCCATCTATAAAAATTTAACCCTCGGAGATTCAGCCTAGACTAGATCTACTCCTACTTATAAAACGACAATACCTTTTCGACGGCGTTGTCTTGCCATTCATTGTTCACCGATTCGAGGTCTCAGATTAAGTTATGAGTGATTAAACTTTCTCTTTTCTCTCTGTCTCTCTATTCTTTTTAATGAGGTCTTTTCGTTGTAAAAGAGGAGAAAAAAATGCTGATCTAGTTGTCTGGATATGGTGGTTATTTCTTTCACAGGATCCTTTCAAACCAGCTTCAACAACTTCCTGCTGGCATTATCACAAGCAGCTCAGTTGCATTCATTTTCGCCTAATTACAACGTCTCTCAGAAAAAGGGATCTTTTATGTTTTGAAATGAATTGTAAACAGCTCTACATAGTCTTCCTCCTGAAACGAACCCTTTCATCCCTTAGAGTTGCTGTTGAGCGAATCGGCTATATGTAAAGTGGAACTGACTATACATTCGCCTCCTGCTTTCTGATGATGGCAACTACCGTTTAACTGCAACATTTTTTACATCACAGACAGCCCTTTGACGTACCAATGCGTCTCGGAAGTAGCATTCCCGTGTCGTATCCGACGTACCCATTATGACTTTTCTTTTTTAATGACTATAAGGACTATTCCAACATACAGACTAATGAGCTCCCGTAATGAGGTGATTTCAGCATCTGTGGAGCAGAGTGGCCGAACCGGGCGTTGGAGTCAAGATCTAAAGGTCGTGGGTTCGATTCCCCACCACGGTCATGTTGCAAGTGTCTTGGGAAAGCATTTTCGTCGGTCCTCCCATCTGTGAAATGGGTACCTAGCTACAGACAGTGGAAGATGTTGTCAACATGCTTAGTGATTAGCGCCTGTAAATGGCAGCGGCACTGTATGTGCCCACAGAAAGCTGAGAAAGTTCTAGAGTGATCAGGCTTACTGGGGTAATAATAGTGTGAAGTGGCGTGAGCGGGCATTAGCCTGGATACGAGACTTATAAACCGCATTATTATTATTAGTATTATTATTATTATTAACTGAAGTTTACCTGGCGTAGCGGAAGCATTAAAGTGCACGTGAGATAGACCGAAGTTAAAACGATACTGGGAAGTCCGAAGTCCTCATCACGTCGTAAAACAAAAAAACAAAACAAAACAAAAATGTACAACAAGCCCTCCACTGGCGTGCTCGTCACCTTCTGACATTTTCCACGGCATGCCGTGTGTGCACAGCTCACTAATTACGAGCCACACAGTATCAATAGAGAGGCCTTAACACAATAAACTTTTCCCGCTGAATAAAATAGAGGAAAAAACTGCACGTATACCTGGAATTTTGTACATTTAAAGTAGGGAAAAGACCAAATTAATTCAAGAAAAAAATTTACCTTGATGCTGAAAACAAATTCCACAATTCCACTTCCCCAAGGGAGATAACGCGGTATGTATCGCATGTATACCTGGACTTTGGTAAATTTAAAGTAGGGAAAGGGAAAAAAAATTAACAGAAGAAAAAACTTACCTCGTTGTTCAAAACAAATTCCACAATTCCATTTCCCGAGGGGAGATAACGCCGAATGCCCTCATGTAAAACCGATAGTGTTTCATGATAAAGTTACATCACCAAGACACGGCACGAAGCTGACAATATCGAGCCCTCACATACCTCTCTGTTTGCATCCTCACTCTTTCGGGTTGGTTAAGAAAAAAACAAAACTCTAAAGGCCTGAGCAGAACTCTTTACCTGCTCTCTATGTTCCTGTTTGATAAAAGGCCCACTGAGCGACCCGCGAGCGTGCTGGGTGCTGGGCCAGTGCTCACTAACATCAGTTACTGCAGACTGGGCGGAGCCCTGGGTCAGAATCACTCTGTGACGGATCGACCCGTTCGACTCTTGACTCTCGGTAAGTGGAGTTGGTTGTATGTATGTCCCTCCCACCACCCTTCTCCCCAGCACCTCCATCACCCCCCACCCCTCCTGAAAAGAAAAAGAAAAATTCCTTATCGTTGCATATCATCCACCACACACACATACACACACACACACACACACACACACACACACACACACACACACACACACACACACACACACACACACA
>JAWQUT010000192.1:1314066-1324127 GCA_033807755.1 Ellobium chinense
CACACACACACACACACACACACACACACACACACACACATACATACACACACACACATGAGGTGAGGTGAGGGAAAGAGGGCAACATGTTCGAGGAAGGTGAGCACTGATGAAGTCAATGCTTTGACACGCAAGAGAAATCTTGATAAGTCTTGAGTTTGAGAGAATGGGGTTGAGGGGAGAGGGAAATAAAGTCGTTACACTTCATGTCCCAGTTAATTAATTCCCACCCCTCCCTCACCCACTCCTCTCCCCCCTCCCCCCAAAAAAAACAACCTTTCATTTTCATACTTAATATTTCCCCATCTAGGCCTTTTCATAGAGTGTGCGGCTTATTTGCAGCGTACAAATTGCCAAACCTTACCTACAGGCATATTATTGCGGTCAGATTCATTAATAGTATTGTCAGTAAATATAAGTGACAAGAGAGAGATAGATGCCCTTTCAACAAAAAAGAAAAAAATGGTGAGGAATTTGTCCTCATGAAGTAAATTTGGCAACTCTATTATTAGATAAACTAAACACGGTGTTGTCATGCGCCTACTCAGTAGGTTTCGGTGAGCCACAAAGACATAAAATGAATGGGACAAGCTGTTCGTATGGGAAAATCAATTTTGTCTAGAAATCCGGAGGTACACAGTTTTTGGCCAGAATGGGGTTACGTAGTCTACATGCACTCACGCTGCAAAATGATTAAAAACGCTCGAAAAATAAACTCACACCTTTCCCTACAAATCTATAGTAGTTTTTTTTTTTTAAAATATACATGCATAATAGATTATAATCTGATCATTCTGCAACGCGAGCCTTTGATTCCCCGCCATTCATCACTCACATGCGGCACGGTTGAAACAAAAAACAATAACCAAGAGACAGCAAAGCAGAACGAAACAAAACAGAACAAATGAGTGATTCTATTCATAACGATGATGGCAACATTTTCCGAGATCGCCCCAAAGCATGGGCGGCGTCGCTAAGTCTGTAGAAGGAAGGTGCTCGCTATTTTGACAGCGGTGTAACTGAGAGCAAACGATCTCATGACGTTCCTCTCAAGGCCGTAACTACCTCGTACATTTTCCACCCCCCCACCCCTCCCTTTTCCATAACAAGACAATTGTTTGGGGTCCCCATTATCCGTCTCTTCTCTTGTCTTCTCTTCTCTTCTCTTCTCTTCTCTTCTCTTCTCTTCTCTTCTCTTTATCCTGGTTTTCTATTTCTTTCTTTGGGGGCTCCCCCCCCCGCTGCTTTGCTGTGCGAGTTACGGCTCTGTTTGTCAGGATGGTAAATAAGAAGCAATGAGACAACAATTGGTAACTTCACTCTGTCCCAGACTCCATTTTGTCAGAGGAATAATGAGAAAGAAAAGCGGATGAAGTCACTCTGCTCGCCATTTTGTCAGAGGAATAACAATATATTAGGAAAGTCCAACATGACGTCACTCTGTGCAGTTTATTTTTTTTTTGTGCATGAAATACTCTTATATGTAAGCAAGGTAGATGGATGGATGGATGGATGGATGGATGGATGGATGGATGGATGGATGGATGGATGGGTGGATGGATAGGGTGTGAGTATAAGAAGACTTATATACTTATGTCTGTAAATATTATAGCAGCGCATTAATGTGGAAGAAAGTAACTGTGGGGATTATAAATACCGCCAAATAATTTTTGAAAAAAGATCACTATCCCCATCTAGGGAGATTATTTTTGAGGCGTTTTACAGACTTCAAGCAGGACGACCGCTTTACGTGATTATAAATACCGCCAAAATAACCAACCAACCGACCAACCAACTACCCATAAAATACTCTTATTTACCTTATAACTACCATAGTATAGCCAGTTTATTTGGAGAAGTGGCCGAGTGACACTTCAGGTCTAGAGTACTGTTAAATTAACTACGATGTTGAATTGACATGTTTAAGTATCCCTTTCGAGGTGTATCCATTAGTGTCGCCTTTTCTTCGAAATACAGTACTTGGAATCGATGCTGCCTCTGGATCGAAAGAATCGATTTGCCAGTCTTCGTTTTCTTTCACTTGTACATTATCTCCAATACTATAGAGTGGCCAGTACCACCAGCAACACCACCATTAACACTTTACCATCACTAAGGCTTCAAAAAAACAACCACCACGACCACAACCATACCCACTACCACAACTACCACATTCACCACCACCATCATCATTTATGTTGCCATCATCATTATTTGCAAAACATTTATCCGCACTGGAACTAAATAAGTAAGGCAGAAAGACTATAACAATTTAACAAATTTAATACACAAATTTTCGGATTGGCGTCCTTCTTCAGATGTAGGAAATAAATGAACTAAGAATGACATGTCATAAAAAAAAATCATGATTTTTTTCGAAAGAAGAAGTAATTGGAGAGCTTTTATGTTCAACTTAGGATCTTTTGAGTTTTGAAGACCGTTATAGCAGAGGTGGCCATGCGCATAGGGCATGTCCTGCTGTCACGATCATATTGCAGATTACGAACTACATTGAAATTCACATGTGATTCTAGCTCGTAATGTGCAGTATGATGCAATATGGTCGTAATACCAGAAAATGTCGTGTGCACATGCCTGTCTTAGCCACAACGGTCCATAAAAGATTCAAACTATAAAATGAAAAGCTTTCTGTTTATGCAAATTATTTGACTTCTGTAATAAAGATAAGGATGAAAACATTAAATTACAGTCATTGCTACCAAGACCCAAACAAACACCATCAACATCCATACCACCACCGCCATCACCACCACCACAGTAACTATGACTACCATCACTACCATCCACATCATCCTCGCTATATTCAACACCACGAGTTTATGAAGGCTACCATTACGGTCAACATCACCCCATTACCACAACCTCCATTTTTGCCATAAAGATTAAACCACCATAACAGCATCACCAACACCACAGCCACCACCACCACCACCTTAGTCACCAACATCAACACTACCACCATGTCAACAAAACCATGATTGCCACAACCAAAACCTTAACCACCAACATCAACATTACCACCATGTCAACATCACCACCACTGCCGCCGCCACCACCACCACCACCTTAGCCACCAACATCAACACTACCACCATGTCAACATCATCACCACCACTGCCACCACCACCACCTTAACCACCATCAACATTACCACCATGTCAACATCACCACCACTATCACCACCACCATCTTAGCCATCAATATCAACACTACCATCATGTCAACATCATCACCACCACTGCCACCACCACCACCACCTTAACCACCAATATCAACACTACCACCATGTCAACATCAACACCACTGCTACCATCATCACCACCTTAGCCACCAACATCAACACTGCACCATCGCTATCGCCAACGCCGTTACTACCATCACAACCTCTTCCTCCATACTGCACTTATTTTTTTTCAAACCTTTTAATGACCAGCCAACCTTGGCGTGGCCCAGAACTCGCTTCTCTGGTCTAGTTTACAGACAAACACTCGTGCCACATCGATAGATCTATACCAGGAATCAATAAGTACAGAGAAACAAGAATCGGACATTGATTTTTATTGAGGAAATGGATTGATAGTCTCCAGTGTTGATCCGCTGCAAGTCCAGACTTTATAGTTTGAAGTTTCATAATGGGGAGGTGAGTGTACGGCGTTGAAAGAGCGTAGTTGGAGATTGGGGGGTACAAGATGGTAGTGGGTGGAGGAGTTGAGATGGAGGTGAGATGGGAGGTGGGAGTGGCAGGGGCAGAGAGGTTGAGAAGGGGAATTGGAGATGGTGGTGCGAGGGTTATGTGGGGGAAGGGGAGGGGGGGGTTAAGAAGGGGCAATAGAACAGATGGTAAGGGCGGAGAGGTTGAGAAGGCTGATAGGAGGTGGGGATGCAGGGGAGGGCAATAGTGGAGGAGATTTGAGAAAGGGCATTAGAGTGGAGGGGTATAGCGGGTGGTGGGACCAGAGGATTTTGAGGAGGGTAATTAGAAGTAGGGGTGCAAGGGTATTGGGAAGGAATGAATTACGAAAAGGAAGGTTGGCCTATTTTGGAACGACAAGGTGAAACATGAGCAGCCATGTAGGCCTACAGGTAGCAATAAAATCTTGGTGTACATTTGCTGGTGTACGTACCAGATGTTTCTAATTATGTAAGCTTCTTATCTAGTAGTTCTTTTCCTACTGAAAGTCTGTAGGTTACATTGGTCTGTGTCTCGCTGACACATGGAGGCTTGGTCTGTTTATTTTGTCTGTTATTCTGCGGTGACACATTCTTGGTATTTATCAGACAAGCAGACAGATAGTAAGCACATGGATAAATAGACAAATAGATAGGCAGCTAAGTAGGTAGTTAAACGGGTGGATGGGTGAATGGATGGATGGATGGATGGATGGATGGATGGATGGATGGATGGATGGATGGATGGATGGATGGATGGATGGATGGACGGATGAATGGATGAATGAATTTGTTTATTCCACGTAATACCTTGTCCATACAGGTATTACGTCAGCAAATCAAATCATTGAAAAACTTTCTTAGCTCGATGAAAAAAAAAAAAAAAAAAAACAGGACTGCCGTCACCTTTAGACTCTAATCATTAGCGTTCTGAAAACATTGCCTTAAACCTATATAACATCACAGAAGGCTAAAGTACATAATATCTTTCATATAATAACACCCATAACATCCTGACCTTTCTTTTCACGTGGTTTTTAATGCCCCATACTTCAGTGCCTGTGCTTATGCCACTAAAACATAAAATACATACAGTAAAAGTAAAGTCTTTGTGCAAATATTTGCAAACTATAACAAATTAATGATGGTTAAAGGTACCCTCCCTTTTATACAGCTTACGAGAGATAGCCAATACACACTGATGTAGAAAGTAGGTCAAATGATATAACTAGAGAAACAGAGAAATTAAAAAAATGGAAATTAGTCTCTCAAAGACCATTAAGAATGGAATCAAAAATTAATTGCACCTGGGTCATAGACATAATTCTGTTGGCGTTTTACTTAAAGAGTTCCATTTTCAACAGCCCTCGGAGAAAATATCGTGTATCATACGACAACAGCCCTCGGAGAAAATATCGTGTAACATACGACAACAGCCCTCGGGGGAAATATCGTGTAACATAGGAGTTTGTTAAAAAACGAGCCCAGCAGTTTAGGTTAACCCATTCCCAAAAGTTATAAGGCAGATTACTTGGTGTGCAACTTGACACCATAAATCCATTGAAATTTCTACATAAAATTGCACACCAAAGTGCCTAATGGTGCATGTTTCTCCATTAAGGATGATGATCTCAGGGCAACTGTCATTTGCAGTAGCATCGGTTGTTGTTTTTTTTTTTACACCAGATTTCACCCATGTCTTTTTTAAAAAACCTGTATGCATGACTCTACCAAGGCTTTTCTGGATTTTCTATCTTGATGAATAATTATAAGGAATTGATAATACTGGTTGGTATAAACTAAAATATCTCTGTGTCTAGACAGAAACTCTAGAAAAGCTTTGTTAGGGTCATGCATAAAGGAATCCTAAAGCCATGGGTGAAATCTGGTGTCAAGCAATTGATGCCGCTGTAAATAACTGGTGTCTAAAGATCATCATCCTTCAGGGAAGAACATGCACCATTCAGCACTTTGGTGTGCAGTTTTGCATAGAAACTTCAAAGCACTTATCATGATAAATTGCACACCATGTTGTCTGCATTACAATCTGTAGGAAAGGATAGCACTTAATGATACTACGTTACTAAATATGTCTGAAAGTGCTAACCGTAACATAAACTAGCCAAGATATATATATATATATATATATATATATATATATATANCTACAAGAAACTTTATTTTGTGCAAGTTATAAAAACACATGAGCATCCAAAATAATATCGATGTTATTTACAGTTCATATAAGGCACCAACATTGTCATATCTTTTACTGGAAAGCCATGGAAAGTCAGCAACGGACATAGATAAATCTTTAAACATTGGTGATGTACAGTGTCCGGTGTCAGTCTTAATGATTGATTCATTGCTATGATGTATGCATCCGGACTAGATGCAAAAGATGGGCAATCTTAATTGAAAGACAATGAGCATCAGTGAAGAGAATATATCATCAGTCAGTCAGAGAGAGGGAGAGAGAGAGAGACAGAAAGAGAGAGAGAGGGGGAGAGAGAGTCATTGTTCAGATAGGGATGACATTTCACTCAGCCCCGTAAATGTTACTGATATCCTATACTAGCATAAAATTATAAATATTTTGAACAGATATATGAACATAAAACGTAAATCACACGGTAGGGGACTGGAAAGACACTAGACTCTTCAGGACAAGAAACCTTTGCTTTTATTTTCAGAAATATATGACCACAACTGCTATAAAGGATTGGCTATATATTCGACAGCGGTATAGGGAAGCGACATTTGCGTTTGCTTGAACAAACCAGGAATGCGAGAGGAACCTTGGGCCATATGCATAATCCATACGTTAGCTAACGCACTGCGGTAACCATGGGAAACTCCCAAAACATTAGTGGTGTTCACTGTGGGTTAACGCAATACGTGAACTAACGTATGGATTTTGTATGTGGCCACTTGCCGCTAAACCAAACAGAATTGAATACATCGGTAATTTTCACAGCAAAGATTCATACATATCATGAATACAGCTCACAATTTATTTGGCATGAGTGCAGCGACTGTTTTGCTGTATTCAGTAGAATGCATGTTCATTTTGGTCACTCTGCTTTTCATCACCATCTGAAGCACCTGGTAAGAAACCACCCACCAAATATCTGTGGCGGTATGCATAATCCATACGTTAATTAACGTATTGCGTTAACCACAGTGAACATTACTAATGTTTCGGAAGTTTCCCATGGTTACCGCATTGCGTTAACTAACGTATGGATTATGCATACGGCCACTGGTTCTTTCTGATAGGGCTAAAATATCAACAAAAGAAGGAAGTCGTCT
Source organism: Ellobium chinense (assembly GCA_033807755.1). Taxonomy (NCBI): domain Eukaryota; kingdom Metazoa; phylum Mollusca; class Gastropoda; order Ellobiida; family Ellobiidae; genus Ellobium; species Ellobium chinense. The sequence goes on from JAWQUT010000192.1 coordinate 1,321,069, forward strand.
AATCAGGTTCTCTCCTCTCCNTCAAAGAAAAAGACGGTAAAGAAAAAAAAAATTTATAGGAAAAATTCAGATGGGTCTATCATTCAGCTTATACTTCTAACGATATCGTTAAAAATACTATCCCCACATGAATAGTAAAGCTTTCAGTAAAGCTTTGGCATATAAGCTGCCAAAGCTTTACTGAAATTTAACAACCAGGTCGATATATATTAAAACATGACGTTTAATGCTGCCTCATCCAAAATGACGACACGGTCCAAAGCCCATCAAACGCAGATGGAAAATGTTATGTGTTGCGAATGACCCAGCATTAAGTACCTGTGTGCAAACAGGTACAGTGAATCAATTGCCGATATCCATTTTGCCGCCAGAGCGCCTTGGGCATTTTCTTTGAAGCGCCCTAAACTATAGAAAAGCGAATGTCACTTTCGCGTCTTGCTCTGGGCTACACGACCTCAGGCTCACCCTTAAAATACTAAAGCCTGTGTCCACACCTTACTGATGTATAGTGGAAAGACCTATTCTGAAATAGGATCTCTCTCTCTCTCTCTCTCTCTCTCTCTTTCTTTCTCTTTCTCTCTCTCTCTTCTTTCTCCCTCTCTCTCTCTCTCTCTCTCTCTCTCTCTCTCTCTTTCTCTTTGACACCCTACTCTCCTCTTCTCACTTTTAACAAACATTTCAGAGAGAAAGCGCAAGACTACTTGTGGATCTGCCTTTGTCAGAACCACTTTTAGAGGATAAAAACATTTCCTTAAAGTCCGGCTTCTTCTTGGCCTCATAGATATAATTATCCACTCCATCGTTCCTCTCAACTCGAAACAGAAGAACCCTTTTGTCACGTATGTGTAGCTTGGGTGGCGCCACCTGGATTTGATGTCTGTTACGAACCTTCTTGGATTTTCGCGCCCAGTCCAGCCCGTGCTCCTCAATTTCTTCGAAAAATTTCATCTTCTTTTCAAATACCGCTTGAGCCCGGATCAACGACGATGCCGTCAGTTTTGTCTCTTTTTCCAACATTCGCATCTGTTTCTCGTGATCACGGCTAAGGTCTTGATGACGTCGAAAAATCTGAGCTTTCTTGGAGTGGCCAATCATTGACTCGAACTTGGCCTGGTCGTCGATCTCCCCTTTAGGGATGGAGGTGCTGGCTGTTGGCATTGTGACGTATCACTGTCTAGATCAGTGGAATTATCTCCTCTTAGTCCAGCGAAGGAAAAACACAGGTAGACCTAACCTTTAATGCGATGTCTGATACTCTCTGCTTCACTATTCGAGTGAATACTTCCGAGGTTTGAAGACGTTTTGACTGTTTGACCACAGTAAAATGAATCCAGATTCTTACTGTAGCACTAATAATGATGAGTGTGTAACATCTTTTTCACCAAATCTACAAGTACATAGATCATACGTTTAGAGCAAGTGTTCCCCAGGAAACTCCCAGGAGTGATTTCTCTTTACATTGACGTCAGATGGAAAAGATCGGCTGTTCCACAGTTTTTACAATCTTTATTCGTCATCTACATAATAATCCAACCTTGGTGACTTGTCAGAGTAACAAAAACGTAATCGGCAGCATTTAAAACGATCTAACTTGTGATAAGCACTTCTTTTTGATGATAATATTAGAAATTCACATAACTGGTTTCACATTCTGCGAGGCTTGATATGAGTATGTCAGAAATGTAAGTTCCTTAAGAGCCTGGTTGGTGCAGCCTCTGAAATTCCCTGAAAGAAAAAAAAATGAAAATTACTTGTTATTCATCCGTTTCTAATTGCAAGGGCTAACATCGTGGTGTAAGTAAATATAGATGTATTACATCAAAAATCATTTAACTGGGAATGGCTCATTGATAATAGAAATGCGGATTTTATCTTGTTTGTTTGTTTGCTTGTTTGTTAGTTTGTTTGTTTGTTTATTTGTTAGTCTGTTTGTTTGTTTCAACCCCCCACTACCTCCTTCCATTTCTTACTTTTATCTTTTTAACTATCCTTTGTCTTTGCTTTCTTCTCTCTTTTTCTATCCTCTGTCACTCCGTCTTCCTTTTAAGTTCTTCTCCGTTTTCAAATCTTGCTGTGTTCTGTGTCTTCTTTCTTTCTTACATTCGTTCCTCGTTTTCCTTTCTTATTATCAAAGCTCTTTTTCACATCTTCAGTGCGATATCCCTAAAATATTCTCTCCCTCTCTCTCTCTCTCTCACACACACACACACACACACACACACACACACACACACTTATCAAGCAAATGCATGAATTCTCATTGTAGCCAAAAAAAATTCTCATAGCGACATTAAGAAATTACAGCAATCAACAAATTTTCCTCTTTTAACATTTACTCGGATTTCTTCCATTACATTAGCCTGTTGTTATAAAAGACACTAAACTTTTATAGAACACTTCCGATAATAAGTCTCATAGCCAAACAATATGCCTTTACTCGTCTTCACAATATTACTTACTATTAAAAAAAAAGAAAACAAAACAAGAAACGCCAGCCAGGAAAACACAAGAGCTCAAAGCACTTACTGAAAATTAAGTGTGAAATCGACACCTCCCAGATCTGATCACACGAACTGATTTTATAGAAGCTCGTCTTCTTGGGACATCTGCCTGGAGGTCGAAGCCGAAGAGGTAAGAAAACGCCCTATCCTTTTTGGTTGAGCTTTCACTGAGACACAGTTAAAGACGCGCTTATTTCGGGATCAGGGCCGTCACTATCATTCCTCTGTCCCTTTACCCCAATACAGACGAAGTAATTCCCTGCTATAAAGGGAGGTCGGATGAGGAGAGAAACGAAAGGACCGGGGAATGGGAAGGGCGGGAAGGAGAGGGGCGCTGATTCCATATATCCTGTGAACGTTGCGATAAATGTAGATTAAAATGAAGTTCGTTCCTCCCCACCCAAATTTTATTCTAACAAAATGCGGCGGAATGATGCCACATTTTGATCTCTTTACATTTATTCTCATAGCGGAATTCACCCACCCTATTTTATCTTAAAATGTTTTAGTAATACAGTGCACGATGACCTCATTATTCTGAACGTCTTGGTCTACTCT
>JAWQUT010000192.1:1339043-1375201 GCA_033807755.1 Ellobium chinense
GAAGACACTATCATAACAAGGAAGTAGAGAACACTTTAGACTTAGAGTAAATGTCATGGATCGCAGAACCGGGTTCAATAACAGCCATTACCAATTATCAGAGCTCAAATGCAGTCTATTTCAAAAACATGCAACAGCATACAAAATTGTCATTAAAAAGTCAGGAGAGAACGGCAAATCCTTTTTTGCTATTGCAACTAGATCAACTAGAACAAAAATAAGGAGAGGAGTGAGGCTTAGGAAAATGGCGAGAGGGTGGCGAAAATAAGGACAGATAACAGGTGAAGAAATTAGCGGAGGGAATTTAGAGAAAAGAGAAGAAATCGTAATCGGAGGGACAGACGAGAGACGGGGAGAGAAAAAGCATGTAATAATTGTTCCTGGAACCTGCAGCATTCTAACGTCATATGACAAAAGGGTTTTTGTTCGCTTCCTTGCCAAAATCTCCCTTTTTTAAACGCATTCATGATGTATTTGTCACTATTCACGCCCCAAGAAAATATTTTTGCATGGCAGCAAAGGATCTTGATATCATAGCAGAAATTTGATAAGAATTTTGTTGAAGAAAGGTTTGTATACCCAAACAGAACAATATAATTTTCTTTAAAAAGCGGTTTTGACAAAGATAAGCCCTTTTGTCGAAATATGTTAACATTGTACTTGTCGCTTTCTTCGGTAGTTGTTAGAACAGAAGGCAGAGCCGTAAAGAAATTGAAGAGCGTTTTGTCCAAGACTCTGTAAATGCAATTTCATTGAAACGTTAGTTGGTAGTGATTTCAAAGATGCATTTCAGCGGTTTTTTTTTTTTTTCAAACCAAATTGAGCTCAAAATCTCCACTCCTTCGAATTTTATGTCATTTAACAGTAAATAAAAATATATGTGATGAACAATTACCTTAATGTTATTTCTCTTTATCTCAAAATTATTCAAAGACCACATTCCGAGTTTTGGAAAAGGGCTCTTCAATTGAGCTTGGTATAGAGTAAGACTTGAAAGGACACGGGAGGGGGAAGTAGGGGAGGAGAAGGACAAATGACACAAGGAGAGATAAACAAAGGGACAGAAGCAGATAGAGAGAAGTTTGGAGTAGGAGGAGCGACCGGAGGTAACTGGCAGGGAGAGAAGGAGGGGAAGGGAGAAAGAGAGAACAAGTATGTATGTCAGGAGGAAAAGAAAGATACATGGGAGAGGTAAGAGGGCGGAGCGGGGAAGGCGGAGACAAATGATACTTGGAGATAAATAACGGGACTGGAGAGGGATGAGTAGAAATAGGAGAAAGAGGGGAAGTTGGAGGGAGCTGGCGGGGGTGGGGGTTGGGGGGGGGTNAAGATACATGGTAGAAGTAAACTGGCGGGATTAGGGGAAGGAGAATGATACTTGGAGATGAATAACGTGACAGGAGAGGGAATTCAGGAAAGAGAAAAAAATAAGGGAAGAGAGGAGGTCGGAGGCAGCTGGCGAGGGTGAGGGAGAAGAAGGAGAGAACGAACATGTGTAGAAGCAGGATGTATAGGAGAGATAAAGAGCTGGGAGGATGGGAGAGGGAGAACAAATAATACATAAAACGATGAGAGAGAAAAAAGAAAAGATGGGAGTAGGAGAGGAAACTGGCATGGGGGGGGNGGGGGGGGGGGGGGGAGGCGGAGAGGAGGAAATGGTGAGAGCAAGCATTCATCTAAAGAAACAAGAAGAACCAACCATTAGGAGGAGATATAAAGGCAGGGAAAAGAAGAACGAAGGATACATGGCTATAGGTAAGCAGAGAGAGAATGAAAGAAGGGCCATTCCAGCAGAATACCACATCAGTTACACCAATCTCTGAAACGCTCTGTTTTTACAGCAAGTGCAGTTTCTCCCTATAATATTTGAATAACAAAAAAAAAACCCTTGGTGGATACAGCCAACACTTACTGCTGTAAAGTCGAAGCCTTTCAGAAAATACACTAACCAACCTGACGTAGCTTTCTGCTGGAAGTGCCCAGGGTTGGTGCCCAGACAAGAAAACAGAATCGTAACATTGTGTAAGCAAACCTAACCCAGAATGTTCTGACTAGAAAATATAGTTTATTTAGAGGTAATCCACAACAATGATAAACAAGCGCCTTGCAGTGTTATAGACAGTAATAAAGCACAGAAACTCCACAATGCCTATGGCAATAACTAGAGAGGACAGTCGACTCCGTTTAATCGCAACTCCCTGGGAGCCCAGGAAAAGGTGCGTTTAATAGGAATTCTGATGCAATTAAAAAGCATTGAAACTGTCCAGTGATTTTTATACAGAAAAACTGTTATGTGGAAAATGTTGCGATCAAGCGAAACTTGCAAATATCCAGATGGTGGTTAAGTGAAGTCAACTGGTTTAAAAACAAGGCAGTTGCTACCTTCCAGCACTTCTCTAGTAAATATGCTTGCAAACAATAAGGAGTGTTGCTTCTAAAATCTTCTTTTAACTTCCTACAGTCGTCCATGCTGGATTTGCAACTCTATGAAAGCAGTCTGGAAAAAGCAATTAAGACGTTATTATTAAAGAGGAGAGCTGTTTGCTTTTGATTTGTGATGAAGAAAACATAGTCTATTTTGGTTTATGACATATGTTGTATGTTATGATTCACAACAAGGCATAGGCAGCCTGCAAGCGAGCAGTCCAGTGTAACTTTCCACACAGACTGATCTAAGCCTCTGCCACAGCAAAAGCTACCTACATGCACCTAATCACCAACCCCTTATGCATGCTGCATGAATGAGACAGTTTGTGTTAGATTTTAATGTCCCTTTTCAGCACAATTATCACTATGCAGACTGAGCTTAGGCCTCCTATAGGTCACCAGAAAGAGGGCGCCTCTTAAATGGCGCAAAATATCTCTGAAGAAAAACCTGTCACAGGCAGGATTTTAACCTGGGATCTTTTGTACCAAAAGAAGAAGGTTCTAACCTCCATGCCCCTCCCATATCTCCCCACTGAATGAGACAGAGAGTGCATATATTTGGAGATCAGCAAAAAAATCTAAGCTTCATCAGGCTATCAGTATCAGTCAACTTACAATACAACAGTGATGACATTCAGTCATATTCTACATGAATGAACATTTAGTAACAACAGAATGCATAGATAGAAAAGGCAATATTACATTTACAGTCAACTCTTTGGGCACACAGGAAAAGTTACGACTAACAGGGACTGCAATTATGCAGTGACTTTTATATAGGAATATAGCATTTTGCTACATGGAACATGTTGCAATTATGTGGAATTTACAATTACTTGGATTGTAATTATGCAGTGTGGACTAATTTATATACTCACTTTCTGAATTCTTCTTACACATCCCGTCACAGAATAAAAAAATCAAGACCGGCACTTCTGCCTATAAGTGACACCACATTTTTTTTCTCCGGTGCTTCTAATGCAGCTGTGCTAGTGACTGCATTTGCTGCATGCTAATCACCGCATTTTGATGAGTATAGGTCTCTTGCAAGGCTGAAAATAATACCATTTCGTGACATGTGGGAAATAGTGGTTATTGTTTGTGTAGATTTTTTATTCTATGCAACCCACTCTGTGGACACATGAACATTGATGCATGTCACAATGACATAAATTTTGCATTTTCTAGTGGCTAGTGGCTCTTAAATGTTTTGCAATAGTTTGTCATTTGATCACCTGTCTGATACATGGAAGCTGAATTTATTACTCTGTGCTCAAATGATTAAAATAAGACTGAAACAGCGCATGTCTGTAGATCTATAAACTCTTAAGAGGATACTGTTACAGCTGATAGGCTACATGAATGTGGCATCATGATATTCAGTGCCAATACCCAGGGCCAGAGTGGTGCCCACGGTGATGATGAAAACAGAGTTTGATTGTTTGAGTTTGATTTCAACATCCCTTTTTTTAATTTAGATTTAACATCCCTTTTCAGCACAGGATAGCTATATCAGAGATAAGGCCTGAATTCATGTCAGGTCACTGAGAAGTGGATGTCTTTGAAATACTGTGAAAAATACTCTAGTATCAAGGACCATTTGCCCCAAGAGACAAGCACCCTATTTCTTGACCACTGTGCTGATGACATAGATACATACCAATTGCTATAATGTAGGCAAAGTGGAATAAAAAATTGCTGTGGATCTGTACATGAAGAGGATTTTTTCCCCTTTCAGAACAAGAAGTGTATTTTACAAGCACTACCAACTGGTACATATCTTATGCTTCCAATGCCACAGATCTGTAGTGCACTAACAGTCCTTTAAACCGATGGATCTTTGGATACAACATAGACTCAAATGGCTATCAATCATATGTTGACATACATACAGTAATATCATATACCATATGGCTTACTGAAGTAAGTGAACATGGACAATATACAAAGACATATAGATAATATGAGACACATAATGACAACAGATAAAAAAGTTATTCGATGTTGTATCTTAAATACAAGCTTTCTGTTGCTCTGCCTTAGTTAAGAGAGAAATATAATTATTGAGTTAGTCAATATATTTTTATATGATAATTTGAGACAGTCTACACATGTAAATGAAATAATGCGACATATCTGACATATTGTCAAAAATTACAACATACATCTATTCCATGTTACTATCTTAATAAAAGCCTGGTTATTGCTTTCATACATATAGTCAATAACGGACAAAGAGATATAAAAAAAAATTGTGTTCAGTACTTTAAACAAATTTTGCACATAAAATATACAGTATAAGTTCCGATGTCAGCAGCTGGCAAAAAAAAATTTAGGCATTGAAAGAAAATGCAAGCATTAAATATATTTTTGGTAACAGAAAGCACCACCAACTAACAGCTGAAGCTATGTAGATGAAACAGGGAAGGACGCACAAGATTGGCTAGATAATGATTGGTCCATACTGTTTGCTCATGCATTTACACCAATTGCTTGCTAGCTTTTCTCACTTTATGACACCGGGCAGCATGAGAAATGACGGTGGACAGAGGGTGAAAATCAAAACAATCCAGCGTACTTTCTCACAAATGGTCAGAGGTACACCGTTTAGAAGTTTTTGAAAAACTAATGTGGATATTTTAGGCTGTGAAGCAAATATCTACCTCTGTCCATTTAAAAGGTTGAGTGTTCCTATCCTTGATGGATAACTCCTTGCATAGTAGTAGCACTGTGCTGAACATATCCTTTCGTCTCACCGGGCTCTTTTATCCAGATTTGCCAACCAAAGCTCTCTTTTCTTGGGAAAATTTACAAAACAAAAAAAAGACAGACTAAGGAAGATTTTAGTATTTTTTCATGAGAGACCAGACAAAAGTACTTAACATACAGACCATGGTTGATTTACATTTGTCCAACATGCAACATGATCTGACAGCCAGCAATATGAAAACAAACAGGAACTGAAAAACATGCACCATATTGTAATAGTAAACCAAAATGCCATCTAACATCAACAAAACTTGGTCCTTTTTTGTTTTTTTTACAACCTACATATCGTCGCCTTCCACACGAAAGGGCGTATCCCTGTTTTTCACGTTTTTAAGGAGAGCGATTTACGTCTGATTCGATCATATTGATAGTTAGCTTAAGCCCTTAGGAATTCTTTGCTATATCTTCGTTACTATTTGAGCTAGGGATACGCCATTTCGTGTGAACATGTTTCTGAGATAGCACTACGTACTGGTGGTGATAACTCAAAACCGTCAAAAATCGGGATACGCCCTTTTGTGTGGAAGGCGATGATATGTATCTAGCATCACCGGTATTGGTTGCCCAACAGAGTGAGACAATTTTGCTTTGCATGAAAGAAGAAAATTCTAGCACTTTCTGGAAGTCTCTCGCAAATTACATGAATTTGGCAAACTGCTTGTCAGGTAGATTGTCACTGTTCAGCTCATCTCCCCTCGGACTCCTGATAAGCAATCTGTCATCTCAGTTCTGACATGGTCTCTGTCCCCTTGGCTAAAATCCTGTGACCTTCCAAGTATGTTTGGGTCATGGATAAGGGCAGGGTTAGTCTTATGAGCGAGGTTAGGAAGAAAAGGAGTCCTTAACTGTTGTCCAGGGACAGTTTGTGTTAGGTTTTATTGTCCCTTTTCAGCACAGTTATAACCATATACTGTCCTTGTGGAAAAATTGCATTTAGAACCCCCAAAATTTGCACCAAGAACTGCAAAATTTGCATGCAAAAAAACAAAATGTGCAAAGTTTTGCCAAAAATGGCCTCGTACCTTCATTACATTTAACACATTATATACTACAGTAGCATTGCAAAGTTGTAGAATTGGAACACATCTTCTGTATTCCCGTGACATAAAAATGGCATATTTCTGCCAAAATCTGCAAAACTTGCACCAGATTTGTGGAAAATGGCTAAATTTGCAAAAATTTGCAAAACTGCAGCAAAGTCTGAAAAAGAAGAAATTTGTGGTAATTTGCAACCACAATTTTCTGGGAAGATAGTACTGTATATAGACAAGACTTGAACCTCCTACAGGGACGATTTCTCTTCCTGGTCCCAGCCCCTGCCCTTATCATTAACCCAAGTACATTTCAGAGGTCCCAGGATTCTGCTAAGTGGACACAAAACACTTGTAAAACTGTAATGAGGATTTCTCTGAGGAATTCTCTCAGTACAACTAAAACCCACATGGAAGAAAAAAATAAATGTACAATCACCATGTGATTAACATAAGATATAAAGCTCCAGCAGTTATGAACACACAAAGCCAACTTTATCATACTGACTAGCAAAATTAATGCTGAAATTAAAACGAGAATAAGAAAAGAATCACAGATAAATGTATCCGCACCTAGGACATTGGTGTGTTTTCATGGAATCAAAAGAAGACTTGACAAAAAGACACAGACCAAACTAGATATAGACTAATGCATTGAACTTATAAAACTATGTAAATAAGCACCAAATTTGAAAACTTAGTTCTAATACAATAATACATTTATGGTCTTACTTAAACAAGGTTTGAAAATAAATGAGATTCTGATGCATACATTTTGATTATGGGTAACAGTGCATCTTGAAAGAAATGCAAAAAGATTACATTTAGAAATTATGTCTTGGGAAGAGTATGTGTTCTGTGTCATCTGCAGCTCTCTGAGATTGTTCAAAGCTCTAATACAGTTTACAGTAATCATCTGGGATAATAATCCTTAAATCAAAGCAGATGAATATTACACCGTAAGTCTGAAACGTGTCACCTGTGTCATCAAACTGCTGCATAATCAGAATTCTGAATTCACAGCTGTACCACACTTTGTGTACTTCAATTTCAAGTGCAATACAGAACATCACTTTTAAATCTTACACTGTATTAGCAATTAAATACAGTAAGATGAAATCATACTGTGTGCCTGATTTTATGTTTTCATAGCATACTGCATGCGTGCACATCATTTATTTTCAGGTAGTGTGTATTAGTATTCAGTATTTGATAACCTGCATGTGTGACATCAGGTTGGTACCTAGTACAAATACAGTGAGAGTCCTGGTAAAGTTGACTAACAGGGGCATGTACTAATGAATTTCTACAACTGTCATATTGTCTACAAATTACAAGAAGCATTCGTTACAAGCATTTTCAACAAACTTTTGATTTGAAACACAACCTGAGATGAGCAAAATTTGCAGAGCTGAGCAAATCATATTCAGATTTTGGTGGGAAAGATGACAGTTCCTCAGTAATTATTATGCATGTTCTAATATATAAAAACTAACAGTAAGTTTGATGCTGTTGTGAATGCAAAGCTAACCTCACTTTATTATGACTTTTACATTTACATGTAAGTGTTTGATTCAGACCTCAGAACAAGACTTTACAGACCAAATGAAACTGGACCCTTAGCATCAAAAAGAACAGGAATGTTTATTAAAATAACTGTGCAGTGTATATGTGATATTTTGATTGAGCCTTTAGTTGAATGTAATAGTGTGAATGTGCATTAAGATCATCACATTTAATGAAATAGTAGCCAGTCAATGATATATAGATGATGAACAAGAATTGTATAGTGCCACTGTAAGCAGTTTAAGCATGAAAATCCTACACCTTTTGAGCTGTATTGCCAGGAAACACTAAATTTATACTGACTTGCACTCTTCCTTCATACAGATACAAATGAGATGCCTGTTCTCAACTAAACAATGGTAGAACAGTCATCAGCCTGAATGAAACATAACAGTAAATGATCTCTTGTGTGACACATACAGCAGCTCTCAAATATTCCTACACCAATGGCAACACATGCTTTATCTATCAGCTGCATAGAAGGTTAATAGAGAATCATTGTAATAACTGCAATTAGAGCTCCATTACATGCTTGCATAAAGCGAAAAACATCAACATTAATGTAGCATTTGCAACAATATTTGTTTACATGAAGTTTGTAACTACACTGGAACTCTGTTAACACAACCATTGCTGAACACAGTTTCCTGTTTAAGACACTCCTCCTCAGCAGTCCGAACTGCTTTGTTTCTTGTAAAAGTACTCTGGATAACAAAACTTCTGATAATAAACTCTTGATTCGAAGGGTGGTTGTATTAACAGTGTCACTGTACATACCGGGTGAAAAAAATCGCAACGTGGTTCCTGTCAGCTTTAGGGTCTCTCCATAGAAATTGTCCAGTCACTTACCACAAGAAAAAATGTTTTATTCTGTGGAGTGTTGGCCACCTTTCCTTGTTTGTGTTAGTAGCAACAAGTCCATGCGAAATTGTGAAAACGAATTGGTAGGTGGCTAAAGTAACTGACAGAATACTCCCCATGGAATGGCCCTTTAACATGTTGGTTATATATCTTGAATTGCTGGAGAGGACTTCAAGCCTGTGTCAGATTATCACCTAATATGACTGATAAAATAATGTCTAGGCCTACATTCGTATGATACATCCACAAATTTTTAACAGTAATGCTACATATTCTGTCTTCTATTTCTGTAACTCATCCAAGTGGCCTGTTGTAACATCCCTTCTTTGATCATGTCTTTGGTAGCCTCCAACTTACACATGTAATAGTAACTCATGTACCTTATTCCCTCTCACCTAGATCGTTACATACCCATCTTTTCATATGTAGCAAAGTTTGGAAACATGAAGCTAAACAAGACCTATTCCTTCACTATCACCTGCAGCTGACACTAACGCTGGAGCCCACCCTTCCCTCTGGAAAATGTGTGTGGAAGAAATTTTCACACAGTTTGTATCCACTCTGCACCAGTGTGCTGCTGATATCATTGTGCAGTGTGTTGAAGTATACGATGTGTGATGGCCAGGGCTGCTTGGATTTTGAATACTCTTTGCGTAGCCATTCCTTAGGGTCAGTGTAGAATCTGTCAGCCTCATCAGTGTAGTTGGCAATCCCCTTCAGGTTGGGTTCACATTTGAGGAATCGCATGCTGATATTTCTGTGGATGTAACTGAGGAAAAATAAACAGCACAAATGATTAATGTGTGGCTCTAGAAAGACACCTCATCATCAGTGTGGAATATGCCAGCTAGTGCAGGAAGAGCGTGCTCATATACTATAATCCAGTAACAATCTGTAGATATGAATTTTTGACACTGATGATTCCAGTCTATGTCAGCAATAAGATCCCAGACAGTGCTACCGCTCTCACTGTCAATCCACATGCATCATAAGTCCCAAAGGACATAAAAGCAGTTTGTAGCTTCTATTTTGAAAGTCAAGAGACTGGCACTGAAATCTGCAATTATCTTTTAAGTATCACCTTTAACATTTTGAGAATCTCAGCCATATCAGATTAATTACCCTTCAGTCCAAAGGTCCCCCATACAGTCTAAACTCGTAGTATAAATTAGTTGAATATTTGTGACACAGATACGCTAGAGTAAAACTGGACATAACACTGCCACTGTGGCACACAGAGTGTTAGACTTGACGGTTTGTCATATTATCATGACCAGCTGGCAATGGAAATCACACAGGTTGATGAAAGGCATTGACCATACAAGGAAGATATAACCCTGAATTTGCATTCTGTGGTCTTCTGTGAAGGTTCATATTTCTCCCTAAGTTATAACATCAGTTTCCTCATTAACATCCCATCCCCTAGCCACTGCCAGTTAGAGGGAAATCAGAATGCTACATCATTAACCTTAAATAACTATGACGGACCATCTTATCAAATTACATTTAATATGATGATGTCATACACTGAGTTTGATCTAAATGTATCATCATGGGGGCTATATAGTATACAAAGAATGCTGAAGATAAAACCTTCCTGAATTGCTTTTGTCCCAGCTGCATCTGAACCAACACTTCTTCTCCACTTAGTAAAGACTATTCTCTGAACAGAGAATGCAATTTCTGCTCTCATCATTTCTATGGCAAGATAACATGCATCTGTTTTAGTTTTCATAAAGAAAAGTGGTTGTCTTAAGTGTTTCACAGAAGTTGATATGGCTCAGACAATAATAAAAGAGTGGCATGGACAAGGATGGCTTTCATAATGCTGTGCTTCCACCAATGTGAGCAAGCCTGGCCACATCAGCTAGATATGCACTGTTATTGCCATACAATGTGTGAGCTGCTCACTGACTGCTTTATTGCGAGGATGTCTGTGGTCCCTCGTCTTTCCCAGTTGGGTGGGAGTATCAAATTTATGTGCCCATATGAATTAATGGTTCATCTCCTGCAATACAAGGTTTAAGAAGGAATGAGTGCCAAACTCACCTGTAGTAAGGAGTGGAATGACAAGGCATAAGAAATAGAACATCCATATTTGGCTGTTTCACGCTGGCATCATACAGGAATTTCGTCACCATCACCGTCCCTCTCTGATGTATGAGACAGAAATACATGGCAGGCAGCAAGTTGGTGGCCACCAGAACAATCATAAACACCTTGGCTTTCAGCAAGTTCTTCTCATGACAGCGATCTCTCAGCACCTGAAATTAGACAGTACAGGAGATTGCATGTAAAAACATCAATGTCAGCACTGCTCTGTAATATTGAAAATTTTATTAATCTAGTTTGTTTATTTCAAAAGATCATTATCAGCAGAAGCCGTAATTACCGGCCATGAAATAGAGGGTGGGAGTGATTATCAAAGATGAAGGCATTTAACTAAAGTACGGTACTGTAAATACTTTTTAAGTTGAGAAGGAGGGCTTCATATTCTAGCAGTTCTCTTTAACCCTAGAACAGAAAGCATGGTCAATCTTAAGTGTAGGTTTTTGTTAAAAGCCAAGGCAGTAAACATGCATGAACATAAGCTCTGGAAAATGATGTGAATGTATTGCAGTTGCTGACACTCAGGGATATTCTATCTTGAAGAATGCATCCTGTCATCTGGGTGCTTCAAAAAGTGCTCATAGAATAAATACTTAGTCCAGCCATTGCATCCTAAGAAAGAACAGCATCAAGGTCATTCTTTTCCAACTAAGTCTCTTATTATTGTATGCTGACTTGTTTTTGTTTCATTGTATCTAAATTAGCTGCCTTATTCTATTACCGTGTGTACCCACTAAGACATGGAGAAATTTGCAATACACTTCTGAAATTTCAAACAAAAATGGCATCCACTAAAAATAAGATTACTCCTAAAACTCAGGTATTGTTCAGCCTGATTACACTAAGTTAGCTCTTAAACTACATAACGAAGTTCCAAACCTCTGGGCTTATCTCTGCCTCAGCGCTCTTTTCCTTCAACAACTCTTCTTTCTCAGGTGTTGGGCATGATCCTGCTCCCTCCACTGAACTTTTCTCCTCAACTTCCGATTCTGTCTCCTGCACAGTGGCCTCTGCCCTCTCATCTTTGACAGGTTCCTCTTTTTCCGATGCATCCTCTGAACTCTTCATATCCGTTTTACGTTCCTCAGACTGATGAACCTGTCTCTTCACATCACCCTCAGATTTGACTTCAGGACTCCCCAAAGTATCAGATTCATTTGTTTCCAAGTTATCTTTGCCAAGCTTTCTCATGTTCTCCTCATCAGGTTCTGTCATCTTACTGTCTGTCCCTGATTTCTCATCATCTTTGTTGTCCTTATCTTCTGTAGTGACATCACCTTGTGCCTCGTCATCCTGACCCTCAGCTGATGATTTCTTTTCCTCCTTTCTTGATGGCTTGAATTTTTTAAGCTGAGGCTTCCTACACAATGTCTGGAAATATATCCCACAGTAGTGCATGGCCAGTGGAAGGGCAGGCATGATGAAACGGAACTCTTTATGTGGTAGGAAACTGAAAGTAATGCAAACTTATTACACTAAACATTCTACATAATTGGCTCAGTGTTCATGAAGATACAAGCATATTCAAATTTCGCTAATCAGACTTAAAGCTTAAACTTTTCAAAAGTTATACTTCAAACCATTAGGCAATTCCTTGTTTATATTGCAGAGCGATGAAGTGTCAAGGTTTTACAAAGAGCTACATAGGATAACAGAGCACCATGCCTTGGACTTGGAAACAACAAATTTATATTGTCACAGTTTAACAGATATCATCAAAATAAATGTACAGCTTACTATCTCCAATACAGGCACCACCAGCCAACAAAATCCTCTTTTGTACCCTGAATTCCCTAAAAGGACAGACCATGCAGCAGCATATTCTGTAGCATCCTAAGATTTCAAGCGTAACTGCCGTTTACAGAATCAGTCTGTGAGATTCTCACAGTTTACACCACCCTGTGCCCAAATCATGAATTTCTGGAACAAGGAAAATATGTGATGATGATGACGCTCCAAGTTTCAAAAGTATAGTCTCAATAAATTTCTTACTATCCTTGTTTGACTGCAATAAAAGGCTTCTCTAAAGCATAAATACGAAGTTTTAAAAGGCTCTACCTGTGAGTGGCCAAAATCCATAGTATGACCCACAGAAGAGCCTTGTTCTTTGCTCTCCAGGCTCCCACAGCAAATGGAAATATGAGAGTGCCCATGATCACAGGGAAGCCTTGGAAGAAGTACCAGTGCCATGGATGAACCCCATAGTGGCTTGCACCACCTCGCACCAGGTTGAACAACAGGAAGTTGAGCTGAACAAATGTCCACTCACCATACCAAATGCGATCAACAATGGTTGAAGTACCAAGAGCAAGAGAGCTGAAATTCAATATAATACAGACCTTATGAAGCTATCATCCAAAAAACTCTCCAGGGAATGCATTTATCTAGGAGATATCATGAATTCTATTGCAGCTGCCTTCATCTTTAACCCTCTCTTATTTACAGTCATGTGCATCATTTCCAACAATACGCACTTGTGTTATGTGTTACTGAACTCCCCTTCACTGCATCCTCTTTCCATTTTTTAAATACAACAAAGAATGCTATAACTGAAAATGACACCATAAACCTCAAGTACAGAAAGCCAAGCTTCCAAAAGTGTATGCATTTCCAAAGTGATTATGTCTCTTTTTCTAAGATTTCAGAATGCCTTCTGTTACTTTACTGTAAATGTGAAAAAGTTTAGCCAATCAAACCTGTTTAAAAGCCACCACACTTTCAGAGAAATAGAGGCTAAAGGAAATTATATTTTGAGAAAGATTTCACTGTGAAGAACCAGAATATTGACATCTAATCTACAACCTAATCAGGTGCTTTCTTTCACTCCAATATCTTAATGTTATGGTCTGTATGAATGTGATGTTGTCTGTCTAAGCATGAAAAGACAGTCAAATTTTATGATAACCTCATTCCTAACCCTCTACCAATGAAACTAAACACTTCTCTTTAGTCCTGCTGCAGAATATATACCTGGCAGTATGGAACATCATTTCAAATAAGGCAATGTTATTATTCATTCATGTTGTGGAACATCTCATGGGGTCCGATTTACATTAGTTTTCCAAGCTTGCTCCTCTGAAAACAATAAAATCATAGACTTCTAAAAACACCAACATGTTTTTGTTTGATGCTGTGATGTTCAATCTGTGAATATAAACAAAATCCATATAACAATAGCAAACACCATGACAAATGACTCACCCAACAAGAACATAGGCACTGACAACACCAGAAAATGCTGCTGAACCATACAATCGCTGTAAATGCCACGAACACAAAAGAATCCAGATCAGGGCAGCTGTGGGGCGAAATATTACAGACAATGCAGCCAACGTCAGAAATCTGTAGACATCTTTTGGTTTTCTGAAAAAGATTTTCATCACTTATGTCATCCTTCAGTATTATAAAAAAGGAAAGAAAATATCCCTCTGCTTCATCTACTGTGAGAGAGTGCTGGAATACAGTAATGGTAATGCTCATCATGAAAATGTTTATCTGAACTGTGGAAAGGGTCATTTGATCGAAATATTTTATTCTGAAATAAAGAAGCAGTAGGGAATCATTACACAGAGGCTCCTTCCTGAAAGACTTATTACAAAACATCATCTTATGGTGTGGTGAAGTGAAAATGAGTAAATTAATATTGAAACCCGAAACTGAAACACACAATCATTTAACTTGACAAGTTCTAATGTAATCCTTCACACAAGTGATTTTGTGGGGATGTGATATAATTATCTCCAGGCAGTCAATACAAAATAATATTGTGATTTTTATATTTCTTTTATTTCTTGTGGTTTTTTTTGCCCTAGAGAATGGCAAAACTCTTCAGAATGGCAGAAGTTACCAAGGAAATACCACATTCAAAACCAACATTTCATTCTTACCATTGCCTGCAAAAAAAATACTACACATTCTCAAAATTGCTCGCTTAGAAACAGTTTAAAAAATGAACACACAACAGCCACATCACCACAATAGAACCTACGAAGGGCAGTCTGGCCAAGGGAAGTAACTCAGTGCAGCAGTGACTAGTGCAGTTTCAATAGAGTTACTCAAGGTACGGGTACAGCAGTAAATGGTGAACCACGACAGTACCTGGGGGGTACAATGAGTAAGTACATAAAACACAAGCAGTAACCATTATGCCTCTTGTCATAGCATTAAATATGTTAAATATGACCTGTAGCTGTTGACAGTTAAATTCTGTTCAATGAGATATAAGTTGCTCAGCTTCATGAGTAAGTTATTCAACCATCTAGATGGTCATCCTGAAATAAATCTGTATATTCATTGTATTATTGGAGAAATGTTTGTCACTTTGCATTGGTCTCAAAGCTGATGACTGTCATAAACATGTTGTAACATAATTACAATTCATATGAAAATGGGACATTTTGAATCTACTTACAGTGCACTAATCACTGAAAACCTGGATACAAGCAATGAAAAGACTGACATAAATAGAGTCTTACAAGACAAGAAAAGGATCATGCTGGATTGCTCATGATGTACAAGTTTGATGAGGACTACGTATAAAGACACCAATCTCAATGGATGATACTTATGTCCAGAAAAAGTATGACTCTGACATATCATACCTGACACAAGAGTGACCACTGGGCTGTTGCTCGCCCATTCAGCTTAGATGAAAGTTTATAAAGATGCAGGTCTCCCCAAGCTGCAATGGCACCCTGGACGAGCCGTGGAACTTTGATCTGAAGTTATGGATGACACAATGTTCCAGTCCAAAATATACACATAATTCATTCTAAAAAAACGGTTTTCACTATTAGACAGGTCTATTTAGAACAATTTCAGCAAAGCATTACATTATCAATAATATTAATGTTCTTAATATCTTCTTGAATGCCTTCTGTCAGTGCAATATTTGAACTCCTGTAATAGATCAAATGCAGACATATCATGACATTACACACTGGAATAGAAAGCAAATCCAGTGAAAGTGATACAGGGAAAGGAAGAAGAGGTTTCAGACACACAGATTTACCAGAAGCATTCTGGTGTCCATGTTCAGAATGTGAAGCAACTTGTAGAAAAAAGCAAAAATCAGGGGATGAGAGTAACCTCGTATGCCTTCCTTCCATTCCCATGTTAGGTAACCATAGCTGGAGATGAAAAAAGGAGAAAAAAAAAGAAACATTTTCTACTTGCAAATACATCAAAATAGGATCAGATAACTTTGAACATCAGGGGATCAGTCAACAATTTTCAGTTTGTGAAGTTTTTGGGGTTTCTAGCAAACTTTATTATGGAACAAGAATCTAGAATCATAATATTGTGCAAGAATGCTTATTTATTGAGGATATGAGGTTTGTGGTTCTGAGTTCTTGTATGAATATTAAGTAGGAAATGCTTATTTCTATCATCAAACAACAGTAGGACACCATGCCACATATTACACAAGGTAAAAGTGCACACCTACTCCAAGATGATTCTAAAACAGTAAGTAGCAGTACACTCAACTTACCCAAACACCATGTTGTGAGAAACCTCCAGAGACTGCCAATATTCATCTGGTACATAAGATGTTTGTATGAACAGAGCATTTGCACATCTTATGGCTAGCAAAGCCAAGAATAGGGAATGATTGTCAGACATTAGGCGCCTCAGCATTATGGGACCAAGTACCTGAATATGAAAAGGCGAAAACTTTGATCAAAATGAAAGTAATTGCTTTAAATTTGTGGAAGTATTGACTGCCATTCAGGTGTTATGCACTTGCAATAATGAAAGAGCATTACCAAATAAAGTAAGAAGAATCATATGAGTCATGACTCATTTAAACAGTAATGTCCATTATAAAACAGTCATGTCTGCTCCCTAACTATAGCTCTATCAATCACCAACTGTGCAAATACTTTCTTAACGTCAAAATATAAGTGCTATTAAATTCTGACTCAAAAAAAGTAATAAAAAGCTTTTTAAAAGACAAAGTAACTTACCCGATCATCAAACAAGTAACATTTGTCCTCCACCTCAGCTAATGCAATTTCTTCCTCACTTGGAATGGCAGGCTTAGGATTCTCTTCTCTGATTTTTTGCAAAGCCAGAGCCACTTGCTTCCCCTTCCTCCTTCGTATTGTGGAGACTGTTTTGCTATCCTTTGTCATTATTTCTTGGGCCAAGTCAAACTTGAGCACTAAAATTACTCTTGTCCAGATGGGGTAAATGAAGGACCAGAGATGCTGAAACTCTGCATTAAATGAGTGGTGTGACCTCACTGTTGTCCAAATTTACACCTGCATGAGAACAGAAGGCTTGAATAACAGAATAATACATCACCAAACTTCAGCTCTCTTTTGGAACAGCACTGCCATGGTGATGAAATGAAATACAGTCCAATTAGACTAAAAACATCATCGAATTGACGCTGTCATGAGAATCTTATTCAGTAGGAAGAAACAATTATAAACTGATCAAATTAAAGCATTGAGAACCTAGTCAATCCCACATTAATTTGATAATGAGAAATTTCAAAACTATATAACAATTTAAGGCATAACCTCGTAAAATTCAACACACTAGACTACCCTCCGGTTATCCGAAAATGATGCTTAAATCTGCCGGAAGTATATCATTATATTGTCCTTCTTACAGTTAGATCTACTAGATGTCTAGCCTGAATCTGAGTCCCCCTTCTGAAATCAGCAATGTTGCCTCCCAAATCTGGTAAAATGTAGGCCTATCATGTCATTATCAGGACTCTGCCAGTTTTGTGAGCCAAACTTTCAGCTATCTCTTGGGACAGGCCTGCACTTGCATTTAATGCAGTTCATTAAGTGTTTGGTTTGGCCACAAGATCAGTCCTATTAGGCTATTCCATGGTTATTTCAAACTTTCTACTATACATGTATTCATGTATCAAAATAGCAGTGATCAGTGGAGAATATCACACTGACAAAATCCTGGACTTGGGGCTCGGAAAGCATCTCTGGCCTTATATCTAATAAAGTCAAGTTTAGGGGACTCGCACAAGAGTAGGCAAGAATGTTTTTCTGGCTATCTCTAATGACAGCACCGATGATACAGTTCATTTAGTCGTAGACAAGTCATGGAATCGGTGCTGTCGATAGAGAAGGCCGTTTTTCTTACCTAGCTCGCCTAGACTAGTCTGATCTTACTGCTTTGACGCCTTCAGTGACTTCAGTCTCATTTCGCACCTTTTCTTTACTTAGATCCAGCCCAAGAACATCTTTGTATAGCCCCAGGATTGTGTCACTGTACCTTAAGGTTATTGATAATTTTATTAGCACTGTCGGTGTCTGCATGTAGACAACATAACACATTTACTTGAGTATTTTTGTTCCGCGAAGTCTGAAGTTACTGGTAAGAGTTGCTGCCGTTGTTATGGCCGCCTATTAGAATTTTCGCAGTTACTTCCCTTGAATGACAGCCTTGCGAACTGAACCACCGTTTCGAAGACAAGCCGTTACCCCTCTCACAAGCAACAGAAAAAATTACATTATGATGTAGCAATAGGACTGTTTCGAAATCTAAAGGAGTGTCAGTTCCCTTTCTCGCAAAGGAGGTATGGGAGGGGACGGGGTNNGAGGAAGGTTGGGAGAATGAAGGATAGGATAGGAGGGGAAGAGGTATAATAATATATGACAATGGTGAAGAAGAAGCCCATCCCGCGTCTGCATGTTTGAGTGCATATGCGGGCCTGTGCATGTGGGTATGCAGGAGCACATGTCATTTGTATTGGAGAAACGAAGAGAGAGGGAGAGAGAAAGAGAAAGGGATGGGGAGGAGAGAGAGCGTGCGCTTATTGTGTGATAATGAAGTACATAATTATAGTAAGCTTACTAGTGTACCGGTAGGTCTGTAACCTTTGTAGAGAATGACAGTCAAGGTGCTTGTAATGTGTATGTAGGCGTTGCATGAGTTTTGAGGAAGCTTGTTGCATAGGTGATTTTTTTTTCTATAATCATCCTACCTCTCTATAATTTGTCTGTTTAGCTGTTTGTTTGGCTATCTTCATTGCCGATGTGCAAGGCGTGTGTGCCGAATTGAATATGCTGGATGTACTGTATGAATTCATGTTAATGTTATAGAACTGCATACCGTAACAAAGTTGTACATTTTAATGTGATTGGCCAGTCAACCCTGGATGGGAATAAACTGAAAATTGAAAGTAATAATTCTAATACCAACATTTGAAATCTTAAAAAAAAAGTGTAAAAGAGTAGTAAAAGCCCTTCTACATTTATGGCCAATATCTCAAGCCATCAACGCAACAGTCAATTAAAATGCACAGACGCTAAATGTTTGCCTTAGCCTTCAAGACATGCAGTGTTAATATATTGATGCAATAGTGCCCTCCTCCCTTGTAGTTTGTAGATGCCATAGGATGAACAACATAATACCAACTTTCCCTCTCCATAGTTGGTTATCCTGCCAGAGTTGGTATCTTTATGCAGATTTTACACTATACTGTAAACACTGGATTATAATATTTAGCTGCTGTAATTTATAAAATCTGCATGCTAAACCTAATCCCATCCGAGTTTTGGTTTTTTTTCCTTGCTAATAGCAAAGCCAATCATAAAAGGAAAGAAAATAAGGGAAAGTCTAGCAATA
Source organism: Ellobium chinense (assembly GCA_033807755.1). Classification (NCBI taxonomy): domain Eukaryota; kingdom Metazoa; phylum Mollusca; class Gastropoda; order Ellobiida; family Ellobiidae; genus Ellobium; species Ellobium chinense. Next base: position 1,358,411 of record JAWQUT010000192.1, read on the forward strand.
AAAATAGTAAGCAAAGCAAAGGCAGATGACTAAGGATTAAGGACAGAAAATGATGACAAATAAAAGAGTTGCAAAAACAAATTACCATGTCAGTATTTTCTTTATTCAAATATGGTAAGCAAATAAACATGTATCAAGTGTAATGTCATCAGAGCAACGGGCAAAATACATTAGAGTGTAAATGACAAAATCTTGGCAGTAAATAAAAGTGTTGATAAATGAACAGAAACATTTTAATGCTCTCAAGGAGATATGGCGGATGGAAGCTACTGAACAAATGCACACATTGTCAAGTAAAAGTGAAGCAAAATTTACAAGACATTACTTTGCAGTGACAATACCTTTTTGACCTTTCACAGAGTGGTACATGCAGCAAGTTAAGATAATTACTATATCCTCAGTCTTGAGGCTTTTCTCTGGATAAATTGACTCTGCTATAACCCAGGACTTATAAAAGTTTTCTTTCTCAGCTGTCAGATATCAGAAGTGGAGTTGCAGATAAGTTGTCAGTGTTAGTAAACAAGAACAACTATTTCCACGAACTTAATTCACCATCTCTATAATCAGTAACCATTCTCTTTCCATTCAATAGTCACTGTTTTGATTTAATGATTAATTAATTGTAATCAGAAATTGAGCGGATTTCCAAAGCATACAATGTAAACATTTATCAGGTAACCAAACAACTTTAGGCATTTTTTTTTTTTAAATCCCAAAGTACTCCTGAATCCTGATTTAATCTCCTTTAGTATTACCTGTGTGCAGTATTCTGACACCTGCCCAAAAAATAAAAACTATCTGAGTATTGCAATGCACTGCAAAATGTGGATTAGTCTTGACAAAATGTGATGTTTAATTTTAACAAAAAATATGAACAACAACTACATGCTGTTTTTTTAACACTTTTCCCCCACATGGCGCATACGAAAATAAATCTTTACATCCACATTCTTAAGAAACAATATGAAGAATATCAGTATCTTGCTACGTAATGTCAATGCCGATCAGCGAAATGTGAAGAAAAGGATTTGGGAGTGGCAAGATGTAAGTGCTTAATGGTGAATGTGAAGTGAATTACTGACCTTTCAATAATACAACAACAAAAACCTCAGAATTCATTTGCCTTCAATAATCTGTGCTCAGAGGCGCTACCATACACCCAAACTTCCTGATTATACTATACAACTTGTAAAAGTCTATATAATATACTGTAAACTGGTTAAAAGAAATTATCAAACATTCTTACATCTACTTGTAAGAAGACAGATGCATCATTCATTCAGATGCTAAATAATAATAGCAAATGTTTCACAAAGATGCTGCATTTGATGTTCATAATACAGCATAAAAACAAACAGCCCTGCCATATGCAGATTCTTAACATTTAATTTGCATCTTCAGGATACACCTATAAATATAAGCATAAGTGAACAATTTCTGTCCCTTCAAGCAACCGGAACAGACCCAAGGAGAATACTTTTGAACTACTAATCACAATGTTTCTAGGCAAAACCACTTTGATCACTGATGACAGTCAAGATTTCATATCCCATTTGCTGACAGGAAACTTGTCATGCCAGGTGAATAATATTGCACTAATACCATAGAAGTCACCATCTTTGCAAAGGTGTTGGTTTCTGTGCAGAAACTTTGTCCCTTGCTGTAAATGTCAATGTGCTATGTAGTTTCTTAAATATCTGTGAGAAGTATCACCTGTATTGAATTAATTTCTTCACGGCACAGCTAACTGTGGAGACAATATTCTGGCAACTCTGGCATGTAATACTTCAAGTCAGTGCTTATTTTTTGTAAGTCAATGCTCTTGAGGTCTGAAAACATATCTATAGTCTTCATGGTATGCTAGTTTCTTTTCACCATAACAAGAGCTGAAATTTTGCACAAAATCTTGCATTCTTATCTGTATTACATTCAAATGACGATCTGTTGTAAAACAGGCAACTTCAAACTCACAGGTATAAGTAAGGTTTCTATCTAGACACATGAACAAGAAGGCAGCATGTCATGGGTCAGGAGGAGCACTCTCTGAACATAGAGGATCGTCTGTGTAAAGATCGTGACATGCTGCAATTAAAATCTTATCATTTGTGATACTGAGAATATCTGTCATTATATTTTTTGTCTATCAAATAATGCAATGATAAATAATCAATTGTCTAATATTGTATGACTGAATACCTGCACCCTTGCTGATGGCAGTGATAGAGCAATTAAATTAGGCAGTCAGAGTCATAGAAAGTTGAATCTTAAGAACACCAGAGCTCAGCTCTAACATCATCTGACAAAAGAGCTTATTTTTGCCAAAACTGTTTCTGAGAAAACTGAGTGGATCTGTTCAACAAAACTTCTTATCTAATATCTGTTGTCTCCTCAGTCCTCAATGGCATTCACAGAGCACAGAAATAATATGTCTTTGCTGGGAGATCGAGTTTTGTGAAATGAAAAAAAAAAAAATTACTTAAGTTGGAAAAGCAACATAAACCCTTTTGCTGGAAGATGTTAGAGCTTCAAGCACCAAACAGCTCAGCAAGCACCAGTATCTTCCGATTTTATCTCATGTGCAGCCTCAAACAAGACCTCTCTTCTTTACCACTGGATTTTGTTTTGGTTTTCTTGGTTTTTTCATCTACAGCAAAACATTTCCACAATCTCAGAGTTTCATCAGCACCAGCAGAGACCACAGTGGAACCATCTGGAGACATACACATGTGTAGGACTCGAGCTGTGTGACCTGCAGATTGAAAGCCAAGAAACTTTATTAAGAATAAGTTTTTACTCAGATTCCATTCATGACTTTCCCTGAAAACATCAAATCCCCATTTTCAGACCAAAGAGCAGCCACAAACAACTAAAATACCACATGCCCAAGAAATTTAAATTGGGAACTACAGTGGATGTGCCCCTTGAAATGCATAACATATCCTACAGTCATGCCCACAGTACACTCACAGAATATCCTTCACCACACAAAAATTCTACAGGCGGCAGAGGACCAAGACCATACCCCTATTTCACTTCTTTGAGCATAAATGAACTGTCTATACCAGAGATGTACAGAGGACTGATTTTTGGACAGAATGACATAAAAGTATAACTCTAAATATACCTTTACATTACTGTAAAAACAAAAAAACCCAGAGAATTGATGTAGCTCGTCTGCCCACTGAGCTATTTAACATCTTTCTGTCAAGTGAAATCTATTCTTGTGAAATTATCTACTTTTGATAAGCTTACAACCCTGCCGTCACATAAGAGAGTAGCTTTAAAAGAAATTATGAACAGCAAATTCAATGGTTTCAATATTCACGTCTTTCTTGAGAATGACAAGTCATATTCCTGACCTGGAAATGTCAATGAATATCTTTCATTTTTCAAAATTTACCATTTCTATGGCAACCCTGCATATACACAATCCAGACTGCTTATGCTAACCAGCTAGCAATCAGGAACAAGAGGCCAGAATTATGCTCTGACTTCCTCTTTTTTTTTTTTTTAAATATAATAATAAAGTGTGGGTAAAGTACAGTACATGATATTATTTTCACCCTTCAATATACCTGTGAGTTCAGTAACTTTGGTCATGGCCGGGTATTTCCAGATGGTCAGCTGGTTTTGTGTGAAACCGTGTCCTGAGATGAGTTCTTTGTATTCTGGTGACCACAGAAGGGCACACACCTGGAAGCACAGTTTCAAGCAAACTTGTAATGGTGCACAAAATATTCCATTTGTGATACAAGCCTCAACCTTGTGTACTGCATTGAAGTAATTTGAAGGGCCCCTTTTCATAAAGCCGAAGAACCGAGTCTTCATTTCCTAGCCCATGAGATCTATTATAAATGACAGACAATAAAATGTGGCTGATGCCAGGGATGCTAGGCTTCAGAGTTTATTAAGATCTAAAACAAAAGCACAGATATCAGCAAGCACACATACATTTATTTGTGCACATTCCATCATATCTGTTTAGATGGAGGAGGCTTACTTGGAAGGTGGGGCAAAACAGAAAAGTACGAAGAACATTAGAACTTCAAACAACATCACAGGGAAACTGAACATCCACTAATCTTTTGAGAAAACACATTTGTGAGGGACATACATCAAAGAAATAATGGAAAGATAGAACACTATTGTTTGCTCCTATGTATATAGCACAAGAGTGGATTTGCAAGGAAGGGCAAAAGCCTGAATCCAGATGGATGCAACAAAACTGCTTCTGTTGTAATAAAACAAATATGTTCTTTCTACAGATAATTTTATATTATCTAAAGCTTGTCATCATGTTAGTACTGAACACATGCTCGTCTTTTGTTTACCTGAGATTGAGTGTCTACTGCACTCAGACTAGCACCATTGTTACAGTTCCAGAATCTGATGTGCCGGTCAGCTGTTCCTCCTCCACTGGCCAAAACATTGGATTGCCAAGGGCACCATGCAAGAGCCTGCAAATGCAAGAACTGAGTTTCAAACAGTGCACTCACTGCCTACAAAATGAGCTGATTGTCCAGTGCTAATCCCTCTGAAAATTCCTCTATAAAGCTCCCTGTGTATCATGAAGGTCTGGAGCATACATAAAATGCTCTGGCTCGGTCATGTTGAGGTCAAAGAATACTTATGAGTGAAACTTACCCCTAAAATTCTTCCAAAAGTTTGGGACTGAGAACTGAACTACATCATCTCTTCCAACAGGACAATGCTATATACCCTTACAGTTTGACACACTTTTATATTTGCAACTGACCAGCTATTCCCTTTGTCACATCTTGGCAGCCATTTGAATGGATAAAAGCTTCAACTACAAACACTGAAGACTAAAGCTGCATCGATGTGAGGGGAAAAAAAAATGGGCATTGGATCACAGACATGTCAATAATGGTTACCTTTACTGCTGACTGATGTTGGTTGAAAGTGTACAAGGGATCATTTGCAGTGAGGAGTGAACCCCCATCTGTCCGCCATATGTTGAGAGTATTATCATTGCCACCACTTGCCAGGTACTTCCCACTTGGGGACCATCTAAGGCCACACACTTCCTGTGAATGTCCTTGCAATGTCCCAACATGGTGTTCTGCTACACGAACATCATGGTGATGTATTGCACCAGTACGACTTCCACTGAAACGACAGAACATTAGCTTTCAAATTATATGCTTATACCATTTCTCAGCAACATCAAAATGTTGCAAATTCTCTCCATACCCACTTTTCTAGCCAGTCATATTCCCTTTGTATGGCACATATAATTTTGAGGCTGAAGAAAAATGCATTCAATTTCCTACACATTTAAAAGGATGGTATCAAACTGTTGGAAGCTCATTAATATTTCTTTATTAAAACATATTTTACTTGAATGCTATGCATTTCATTGAACAAAAATTTTGAACTTTTAATGAAACGGAGTCATTGTCAGTGAAACAGCCTCACAACATCCTTGCACTGTGTAGCCAACAATAAAACTAGAGAACACAGCAATTTTGCACTTCTTATGGGAAGTATTAGACAGGAACTGTCAAAGGCTAGGTTAGCATCACAAGAGAGTTTAAGTATGACTGATAAGGCCTGAAGGAAACACTAACCTGCTAAGGATGTGAGAGTTCCATGCCAGAGAACCAACCCGAGCTGCATGTCCATTCATGGTTCGCAACTTCTTTTGGCGCACAGGGTCCCACAACTGAAAAATCAGAGGGGGTTACGTCATGAAAAGCAAATCATAATACACGGAACACAAATGGCTAAACAGATGAAAATAAATGCCATCACTTCTGTTATCTACAATTATAGTCAAACCTAGATACCATGTTTGCCCTAAGTAGATGGAAAGTGTATACTTATTAATGAGTGGTGCTTATTATCAACGGTCCACTTGAACAATAATATGACACAATAATAATGAATTCATGGTTGTGACATTCATCTTTAAAATCAGATATATTTAATATGTGAGAACTTAATATCAATGTTTTAATGTATAATCAAGGTTTCATCTTTCAAGTCTAAAGGATACCAATTTGCTTATAACCTAACAATAATTGATCACTGGGTACTGTCCCCTAAACACTTTCACAAACCACTTTCTCATACCTCTACATTTCCAGAGGAGATTCCAACACCAAGGTGATTACCATCTGCGGTCCAGTTGACACAGCTGACGTAGTCTCCAGTATTGTTGTCCATCTCAAAAAGGAGAGTAATGTTTCCAGTGGAAGCATCCCACAAGTACACGCAGCCCCCCAGAGCCACTGCTAAGACATTCTGTGCTGACCAGTCTATCAAGCTAAGATCTGTCCAAAAGGTTTAGTAAATTAATGCAAGTTAGAAAGGGTAAATAGGCATGGGTAGGTGCAACCAATAAAATCTCCTATTAATTTGAAAGATTACGTCTACATAATATTAGGAATCCCTTCTATACTAGGACAATGACACAGGAATTGCCTGGATAGATGTAATTCTAAAATGATAACAAAATATGAAGCCCCTCTTAAAAATACTTTACCTGAAAAAATAATAAAATCTGAAGCAAATTCAAATTGTACTTCAGACACTAAATACTATATCAAAAAACACACTCTTGGAATTTTTGAAATACTGGTCTGAAATGCCTATAGATAATATGGCAAAACAAGTATAAAAACATTAACTTGGCCTAACATATTACTAACAGTCTGATCATTTGCTTTTGTTGATCAACTGATACAGTCGAGTCATGTATATTGAAATCGGATACCTCAAATTTCTTATATGTCGAACGAAAAAGAAATGAAAGTTTTTAAAAATAAATTATTAATTGCCTGTGCATAATAAGAAGCAATTAACGCCTATTTCTGATTACTCAAACTGCCCAGCGCTGTCACGGAGGCAAAATCACCTCCTGGCGTCCTCCCTGTGTAATGCCAAACAACGTCTATGGCTTGAAACACAAATGAGACAGTGCCGCAGATAGACAGAGGCAATAAAACTGGACACTGCAAGTGCCACTAACCGCAGCACAATAACTAGGGCGTGTGTATTACTACACCACTGATAAGACAGTAAGAGGAAGAGAATGCACGAAGGCTCGGTGGTGCCAAAAAATCAATTGATAATTAAGCATCTCGGCAGCAATGTGTACATTAACTAACAATTCAAACCCAATGCACCGTGACAGTATATAAAGAAGAGGCTGCCCTCGTGATCTCCCCAGTGTGCTTGCTCGCTCGCATACGGTTAACTCGTCTTGGAAATCGTGAGTCGAATTCTGATTACTCAAACTTATTGGGGTGGTCCCAACGAATTTGAGTTAAGCGGACTCAACTGTATTTTCCTCAGTAACAAATCTGGTATCTGCTTTACAGAATGTTTTAAATCTATGTACATAATAAAACCATTATATCATAAAAGATAATGATGTCTTACAATAGTCATCCAAAATGTCTGGGGCATCCAAGATGCGTTCTGGCACTTGTGGAATGTATCTGGTCATCTTCTTGGTATTGCCTCCCATTTTCCCTGTGCTGTACAAAACCCTCAAGTCATTTTGATATCCTGTTGATAAAATAATATATTTCACTACATGTAGTGTATAGACCTGTCTCTACATTACACATTTTAAGCCTGTTCAAGGCAACAGTTATATATTCTGTAAAACAATGGCTCTAAAATATACAAACATTTTATGCATTTGCTTTATAGTTTTCCAAAAATCTAGGGCATTTTGCCACCCCCGGACATACCTTCTGGAGCTTGGGGAGGCTTTTCCTTGAAAGAAATTATCTTTTGTTGTAACTTATCCCCATTCAGATTTTCATTCATCATCTGTTTGTACTCCTTTTGGGAAGGGCTGAGCATTGCCCACTCTTCTTCACTGGGCTGTGTCTGGGTACAGAGCTGAAAGCCAGATAAAATCAACCAAGTCAGTTTTTGTGTTGCAACAGTTCTGACAAGTGGAAGAAAGCTTGGATACATTTTAGAGTCAAGATGAACGTGCACTTGTTCCATCATATTTTCACTTTGCATGTTCATGGCATTTTCACTTTGAATGTTCATGGCTATATCATAAAAATATATTTTAAAAAATTAAAGATAACCAAAACAACTGTGAAAATGGCAAATCTAACAAATAGTTATTGATGACAGATATAAAGGTTCAACACTTGGTTACGTTTGATGGTGCTCCAAATTAACAGTCTAAGAAAAAAATAAGGAAAGTAAACCCAAAGCAATAAGATACAGATTCTCCACAAACAAATGAATAAATGTAACAAAATGATATTATAAGTTTCAACAAAATGATTATATGAGTTTGGAAGTGTTACTCCTGGACCTCAGAACTTATGATGCTAGATCAAAATGTACCATCACCATGTCACACATTTTACATCCTCAGACCTTCATAACAAAAGCTCTTGATTTGAACATTGCTTAAAACTGCAAGAACATGCTGAACGATGATTGTGAGCTCTACAGATTAGTCTACTGACCATATTTAATGCCACTAAAAGTATCTGAACAACTAAGTATAGTGTGGTGATCATGATGAAAATGATGGTATGAGGGAACTTTTGGTATGAAAGAGCTTTTTAGTTTCTTGTTATTGTTTCAAATGATGAAGATCACGATAATGATCATGGTTGTGCAGGGAGGGATAGGGATATCGATAGTCTGCCTTTCATCTAACAGTGGTCATCTTGAAAACTCTGAATATTAACAATGTGCAATTTGTTATTGCAACTTTCTAATCTTTTTTTATTACAGAATGACGAAACTGTAGGATGAATGATAGCAGTGTGGTTTGTCTTCAAAACATTTCATATTCACAATAAGATGTCAAGAGTGAAATACGGAAGTGAAAGAATGATGAAGTTAGTTATTTTCCATAACATAATAGAATATAGCATGTCTCACTTTGTAATGTGCAGCTTCCATGTGAGTGGTGCTCCTATTAGGGATGAATCTGTCAGCTGCAGATGGAGTTTTTGCACCTTTGCTTGGAGTCTTCCTTCGTCCTGAAACATACAGAACATACTGTGCCTCACAATTGCTAACCAAGATCTTATATCCTGTTCTTCTTTTTACTTCTTATTCAGACTGCTACAAATTAATAAACAACACATCCACCCTTGCAATAAGGAAAGTTCCACACTCTACTTTGCTTAATCGCAATGCACATAATTGCGATTCCTGCTTCATAACATTTTCCAGATCACACAGTATACTCTTTTCAACAGGATTGTCATAGGAAATCACACCTGAGGAACAATTCTGAATGAGACTCATATCTGGTGTTCCTATCTCGATAAACATTTGGCTTAAGGATTTGCCTTGACTAAAGCTCTGGTCTTGATGAGCATTAGGGTTAAGGTTAATGATGGGGTTAGGGTCTGGGTCAGGATTATATTAGGCATCAGTTCCGTTAAGGGATGTGAGTTTCATTTGGATGTGTGTGAATATGTGTGTGTGTGTTTGTAGTCATGAATGGGTGTAATGATGTCATTTATTTATGTATTTGGATTAATGAATTGTATTTGTATTATTGTCAAAGATGCTGTGAGAGCAAATTTGCAGTAATTGGATAATAAAGTTATATTTTATCTTATCTTTTCTTTATTGAAACACCTCCCATGATCCTGAAGAGTTTGACTCAGCAGTGTCAACTATATATTATGCAAAACACGCATAAGAATCTGAATTATGGCTCGGAAATATCCATGAAGATAGAAATTTTTCATTTTTCCTTCTGTCATTCAGATGTACAATGGAACCCGCTTAAGCAGGACACCCGTTTAAGGGAGGCAAATGCCTAGGGAACGGAATTTTTACCTTTTAAATGTATACATGTGAGTGGGACGGCAACCCACTTAAGCTAGACGACTTGTAGCCAGATCTCCGTAATATACACGCTGGTTTTGACAGGAATGTTGCAAATTGTCACTATCGTGCTGTGTCTCAGTTTACCTTTGCCCGTCAGCTGAGAACTGAGAGCTATAAAGCGATTTGTACCCACTGTCCCGATTGCCCTCCTTGTGAGAAGTGATTAACACTACCTCCTCATAGCCTCCTGTCAAGCAGTTGACCCTTCAGCGCTCACATGGATGAATCAGAGTGGACATCCAACCCGCACGAGCATCAATGGGTCGATATTAAGTAAGCCCCGCCCCCTGACAGCCACACTTTATCCTTTCTTCAGCTTGGGCAATGACTGATACTTATGAACCCTACCGGTGCTGTTGCACAACACTAGGCTGGGGTGTCGTTCACACAGGCATGATCATCATTCGTGTTGCATAAAGGCTTTTTGCCACTCGCGTCGCACTCTGGCCAAATGTGGATGCTTATCTTTGCCGGTGATTACAAACTACCTAAGAAATCACTTTTTAACGGATAGTCCACGTAAGCGAGACGCCCACTCAAAGGGGACGATTTATCAGGAACAGAGCCGTCCCACTTAAGCGGGTTCCACTGTATGCTGAAACCTATGCATTACACAGCACAAACTTAATTTCACTGACTTGTGAGAGCTTGCTAGAGACTTGGCAAAACAATAAAATGATAATCATCAATCTGAACACTGATTTTGCTGGTAGTGTCGTAAGGAACAGGGGTAGCTATCTGCTTCACAGACTTAAAAATCCACAATATTTTTTCATAAATTTTCAACCCCTTACATGTTTTCTTCGCCCGAGTGCTACCCAGAAAAATATGCAGCTTGAAAATTGGCATTTTCACACTGCGCGGGCCGCCATAACTGGTCGTCCGGTCAGCGCAGGAATAAGGCGTGACGTCATAAAGCGAGAGGCAAGCTAGTAATCGCTGTGGGAAGAGAATTATCCACATGAAATAACTTTCCTTGGTGCTAAATTGTATGCCCTTTTTTTCACATATTATGATCATTAAATCATTTGTTGAAGACTGAACAAGTGCCCGACTTTGATCGCAATGCTGTCTTCATAGAAAAGGCAGGATAAATATTTGATAAAAAAAGCATCTGTCTGAGCATTGAGTGAGTCACTTTATTAATGTATGCATAGCCTATGTACGGTTGTCTGAGCCGTTTTTCCCCTTGTATTGTTTAATGAGCTCTCATTGGTCTCCCGTTCTGACATTCTCTATCATTTGCTTTAGGGTGCAAATATTAATAAATAGAATCAAATAGTGGTCAGACAGATGTTTCTTTTTTCTTAAATATTATTTTATCCTCCCTTTTCTAAGATTATAGCACTGCGATCAAAGTCGGGCAGTTGTTCACACAGGTTAACAAAAGACTTTTCTCAATAATAACTGAAAAAAAAAGCCAACGAAAGTTATTGCATGTGGATAATTCTCTTTGCATAATGACTACTAGCTTGCCTCTCGCTTTCTGACGTCAAGCCGTATTCCCGCGCTGACCGGACGACTAGTCATGGCGGCCCGCAGGGTGTGAAAATGCTGACTTTCAAGCTGCATTTTTTCGGAAGCACTTGGGCGAAGGAAACGGGTAAGGGGTTGAAAATTTATCAAAAAATACTGTGGATTTTTTAGGCCGTGACGCAAATAGCTTCCCCTGTTCCTTTAACTTTCACCAGTTCACACAATGGAATTTCGTATCACGGTATATATTATAAGAAATACAATGGCAAACTAAGTCGTTCCAGAAAGTAATTTCTTGCTAATTTTTTACACTTATAGAATGTATATGATGTATTTTATGATGACTTACATGTGATTTTCCCATTCATAGCCAAAAACACACACAAAAAAAGTTTTTGTTACGGTTTTTGTAAGTAACTTTGGGAAAAAAAAGTGGGAGGGGGTCGCACATTTCAAAGACGAAAAAACCTGATTCATGAACATTTTCTCTACACCACTCTGCTTTTATTTGTGGACCTACCGGAAGGATTTCCATATGTGGTAACTCCTACAGCTACAATCAGTACCTTAATTGCGAATAACGTACTAATACAACCCTAACCCTAACCCCTTAACTTTAACGCTACCCTTAACCCTAACACTAATGCCCATCGAGACAGGAGCATCAGTCGAAGCGAGCGGAACTCCTTATCGTCAGTTACCACATATGGAAATCCTCCCAAAAATTCTATCGAAAATCTTGAAATCCCATGAACTGATAATAAGAGTTAAATTTTACAAACAAAATTTGACGAGTTTCCAACTAAATCTTATGATTTGACAAGCCATCCAAAAATCATACTGTACCTGCAGATCCTGGGGTCTTGGATGGGGTTTTGCCATGTGTCCCTGATGGTAAAGATTTGTTGAGACCCTTGCTTGGGGTTTTCACAGAAGCTGTGGCGCTAGCATTAAGTGACACATTAACAGATGAACATGACTGTGAGAGAGGCTGTTCATGTTTCTGTGTTCGCAGTGGCGCTCGTGCTGGTGGTGGATCCATTCGGAGTGCATTACTCACATCATTCTCAAAGCTGAAATGAGCCATAGTCTAGCACCTGCAAAAATATTTTGACTAGTGTTGAACATGATTGCAGTGACAGAAATGCATAATTTCATGGGACATTTTAAAATTTCAGTGTCACCTGCACCTCTAGATCTGCAGTTAAATTATGTTCTGAAATTAAATGAGTCAATGACAGCAAAAGGCACACAACATAGGGTCTAGACTATTTTTTTAGTCTAGACGTCTAGTCTAATCTAACAAAAAATATTCTTCTTTTTCCCCTGGCCTATCGTCTTCAAAAGTTCGGCAATGTCGAAGGACAGCACCGCAACGATAATGATACAGTTCATTTAGTCATAGATAGGTCATGGACTCTATCGATATATTGGCTAAATCGGTGCTGTTGTTAGAGAAAGCCAAAAGTTCAGATAGAGCCAACATTTAGTAGACTGGTCTAGACTAGACTAGTTAGAAAACCGATTCGATGACTAGACTAGACTAGTCTAAATCTAAGACTTGTCTAAAGTGTCTAAATTAAATGAACTGTATCGTTACCACTGCGGTGCTGTCCCGATAGGCCTAAGACTAGAGGGCCAAAGCCATTAGTAGACTTGGACCTACTAAACTAATGTACAACAGCAACACCCTAGTCTAGATCGATCTCCTTCTAAAAATGCTCAAGCTATTTAAGTCCATCTGGTTTATCCACAACCGAATATCACCTTCTTCGGCACTAGACTAGTATTTCTGGATTCCTGATCTAGACTGGATGTGATAGGAGACTGTTGATCGAGCGTCGGTAGTGACCGAAACAGAATAGAGACTAGACGTCTACGTCTAGTCTAAACTAAGCCAACTTCGCCGTGGATTTTGAGCACATCTGGCCGTGTTTCCTTTACAGTTCAGAATTTATAGTTCATTCCTAGATAATGAACCCTTTATGGAATAACTAAAGCGGCGTGAGAAAACTTACAAAAATAGATATGACAATATATATTTACCTGACAGGTATGGGCATGAACAGTCGCATGGGTAGGCTAAACAGTAAACAACACAGTGAAAAATTGTATTAAAATGCTTAGCTGTGATTGGATAGAGCTCTTCCTACGCTAAATTTCATTGGTTAAGAATGTTTTGATGACTGCTCAAGATTAGTGTCCATAAAACTATGGTCCACAAATTGCTTGTTATTTAGGTCTGTCTTTCCAGTAAATTGTGGTCGTAAATTATCACAAATGTCCGCATTTTTCAGGCCTTGTTGCAATTTTGCAACTTTTCGCAAATTTAGGCATTTTCTGCAAATGTGGTGCAGATTTTGCTGATTTTGGCTAAACAGTGGACTTTTTCTGCCAGTGTCGCACTGCTGCATGAACAGGAACAAAGAAAATGGTGTTGTTTCTCTACAATTATTTTGCAGCATTTCAGTCATAAACGATCATAAATGCGACCTGGTGTACGAAACTATTTTGGCAACATTTTTGCAAATTTTGGTGCAATCATTACCACTTTCTGTGTGCAAATTTTGCAATTCTTGGTAGTGAGATTTAAAATGCAGTTTTCCACAGGGATATATAGGCCTATAATAGAATTTCGATATTATAGGCCTATAAAGAATGCCTTGGGGAAAATATACTATAATTGCTGAGATGTACTTAATCTCAAGGTCCCCAGAATAATGAAATAAAATAATGAATCCGTGTATGTAAAATTCATATTTCTAATAACAACGTTCATGAAAGATGAAAACATAATTTTTATTGACTGCGTAGGGAAATTGGTTTAGTTTCATTCATAATACAAACACACTGAACAGAACACTATACACAAGTACAGTATTTATTAAATTAGTGCAATACCATATATAATCTGAAGGTAGGCCTATATGTATAATTGTTGTTAAACTCATTTTTTTTTTTTGGGNGGGGGGGCACGGTCCAGCTTCGGAACCCTCTTTCTTTTTATCCTGGACTGACTGGAGGGACTCCGCGGTCAAGAAAATGGGCGCACAGTTATCTAATCTGTGTGGCCCCCTGTTCTGTACAAAAATCAAATGTAATTAAGAATACTCACAAAACGCTGCGCTCGTGCTTTACAATTGACTAATAAAATCATGTTTAATCTCTCTCTCTCTCTCTCTCTCTCTCTCTCTCTCTCTCTCTCTNTCTCTCTCTCTCTCTCTCTCTCTCTCTCTCTCTCTCTCTCTCTCTCTCTCTCCAACACAGACACACAGAATAATAATACATGTAATGATACTCGCATTGTCAGTTATTCTAATTTATGATTTCTGATGCTGTAAAGGAACTGCATACCACTTTGCAACTGATAAAAATGAACCTATATTAAGACTAGTTGATGTAGGCAGTTCTGTGAAGCAGGTTGACAGGAGGATTGAATATGATCATAACATAAGGAAAGCTGCTCAGTTTGTCAAAGAAATCCAAGAAGCGGGTTCAGTAACGAAGGTGTGTGAAATTTCTGCAAACAAAATTGATGAAACTGAAGATTCATATCCTTTGAATTTGAAAGACATCAATGGAACGATGAAAATACACCAAGCTCAAGTCTCAAATACCGACATCATCTACTTCAGGGATGTCAGCTGCACATGCCAGGGTGAACTTTGTGACATTAAGTTTAGGAGCCACTCGTTACTGGGCAAAAAACATAATGAAATGGCACAGATAAAGCCATCCAAAAAGCTGTTTGTAACCGGGTGGCAAGGCATAGTCTATAGTTTTCTTGTGTATTCTTTCTCTTATATTTAAGGGGGAGAAAGGTGAGCTTAGTCTGTGTGATAATTTTTCAAATGTTACTGGTTGGGAAAAAGACACTCCTTAGTAGCCTAAGTGACAGGCTAACATTGGATTCCTTTTCCACCGAATTTATTCGTCCAAGTCACAGAAAAATAGTTGCAGTAAAGGCGAGGGCAGATGGAGACTGCTTGCCAGGCAGTGAAAGCGTTTTTGCTTTTCGAGTTGATCAGTGCCAGAGGAGTTAAAACTTCGGATCATTGTTGAATCTGTTCTCAACTCTGAGTATTACTTGCAAGAAGACAATCTGAGAAAAGGGTTTGACAAACTTCACCGTTGGAGTTAGTCAAAACTCATGCCTGCAATATATTCTGATGGTAATGATTTAGATGTTAAAAGAATTTTTGAATCTGAGATAATGGGTTTGACAAATCCAAAGTCTTTCATGGAGATTTGGCAACTTTTTGCTTTGGCAGGTGTTCTCCGCATCCCTATCTACTCTTTATATCCCAATCTTGGGAACAAAGAGGTAAGGAAGCATTTGAACAGACTGATGACTGATAAGACCAAGAGTTGCAAGCACTGAAGACGTTGTGCATACATGTATTCTGTGGTGCTCCACGCGATCAAAAAGTCACTACAATTGGCTTCCAAACCATTTTGTGCCATGCTTCCATTTCAGATCTAGTGTAGAATACATGTAGTATAAAAGAGTGTACATAAACCACCAACAGTTTACAAAGGTTCTTGAAATTTGCAGTGACATAAATCTACATTAACAGAACCAAATGGCTAAACTATGTTTTAATAGTTTTATATTAAATCAAAGGAACTTACGTTGAATATGACTGTACTGAATCAAAAGAAACAAATCTATGAATTTATTGTTTGCGTGAGCGGGTGGGGTAAGGTGGAAGATACAGACAGGTCCCACGCAACGCTGGGGTGATGATGATGGTAAATGTCCCTATATTATTATTATTAGGGTATGACTATGAGGCTTGGGAAAGGAGTCAAGCACCCCAGTCTCAGTAACACTAAAAACAGAAGTTCACTCCGGCAAGAAATTGAGAAACACGTCCGTTCACACATTCACGTTACACAATCTGAAATTTATTACTAGTAATGTTTCTTTCCAGTGCAAAACAAACGTGCAAACCAAACCAAACGTGCAGACCAAACGGTGCCAATGCGGTCCGTACTCTTTTTCTCAAGTATAACTTGTCAAGGCGTGGCGGACGACGGGTGTTCCAGCTCTCAGGAGAGCGGCTTCCTCATCGCTAGCTGGCCACGCACTGCCCCAGTCCTAGAGGTTGGCCACCCCTCCAAGACCGGGAATGCGTAACCACTAACATTAACAATTTTAGAATTAAAGCCAATCAAACCAAAGAACCGAACACTCCACGCTAGCCGCGCCATGACGCAATGACCATGAGTCCGAGATGGTCAAACGAAACACAGGCCATGTGTACTGGCCCCGTTACGCAGGTCTTACATGGCTCGTGAGCAAACGGAGTAAAGGGGTAGGGGGACACATTCCCCACCCTTCGATCATACATTTGCTAGTCATAACAAAATGACCCTGTAGTGCTCTCAGGCGTTTTCGTACGTATAGACAGATGGTGGTGACCATGTGCGTAACCGTGACCTGCTTCCTTA
>JAWQUT010000192.1:1386089-1416772 GCA_033807755.1 Ellobium chinense
TTTTACGTATTGGAATGTACTGTTAGTAGTTACTGTGTTACTGATATGAAACCAAGTGGAAACGATTGAGCTTGCAATTGATGCTAAAAGTTATGCGAATAGGCCGAGCGGTCAATAAGTTAATGGCGTGTAAAATAAACAGGTCTGCATGTCACGTTCACCAGTCTGTCTATGCGCTAGGTATCCATTCTGCAACACGACACGCTTTCCTCACATTGTGTACAACTCGGGGTATTGTCGAGTGGGTCCGCGAAAGGGGACATAACTCCTTTAAGTGTTAACTTTCAGGAGTTACCTTCCGCAATCGGATTTCCGGATAACGTCTATTGCATGATCAGTTTTAGAATTTGTGTTTAAAACAAATCAAAACTACTTGAGTTTGAGGCATAACTTAGAAGTTATAGTAACACATCGCTAAACATTGTCATACAGTAATTACCCCACACTATCCATCATTTTGTTGTGAAAGTTGGTTGTGTGTATGGTTGAGGATAATAAATGATAGCAGCTAGTTGGCTGTTTCCACTGATGTTCTTATTTAACTTCTTGTGTGTAGTTGAACTAGTTTCTTGTTTTTTCAGTGAGGGGTTTTGTCGTGAGAGTTATATCCATAAGACTGTTTTTCAAAGCTCATTTTAATGCATATTTGCACTAATAGACCAAATATTTTGCTGCAGTATTTACTATGTGAATGGTCTTACTGTAATTATGTATGATTAAAGTTGATCTCACAAGTATTTGGGTTAGTAAGAAAACGAGTATGCTATTCTGTCTTATGGATATAACTCTCACGACATAAATGTCTCACATTTATGAATGTTTTCATCTTGTACAATGTTCTGTGTGTTTACATTATGTTTATGCCCTGAATGCTTGTGGGATTTGTCTGGAATTAAGGAGAATTCCCGTTATTTTGAGCTGAAGTGAGACACTTGTGTCATGAGAGTTATATCCGTAAGATTGTGACACCTCACAAATAAAGGCCCATTATCTCATCAATGCCTGTTTCACTTTCGTGGACAGTATTATTTTCTGAAAATATATAATAGACTTTAATCAAACTCTGTGATTTTGCTGTTATTTTCTAAGTTTGAATTTATGTGTGTCTTGTCCCCCTTTCACTGCTGAGGTTTTAGGAAAGGCTCATATTCTAAAGAGATTCATGTTTGTGTATCAATCTTTTAAGGATACAGTACAGTGAATATTCTTAATTAAAAACTAAAACAGAGAAGCTGATTTATCTTTGGTGCCCTGATTTCCTACTGTGTAGTCAATTGCATTGTAATACTTACAGTGCCTGAGGCGAGGGCTGGGATAAGCACACCTTGCACATGTTTTCTTCTGGATGTGGAAGGCTCTGTGCCCACACCTGCGGCAAAAGGTGTGAGTCTTATTGTGCCGCTTACCAAAACTGGATGTACCCTTGGTCTGAAATTTGAGATAAGGTAAGAATGAAATTAGTTTCTAGCAGTGTGTACTGTGGAGTGTAGTGTGTAAACTGAACAACATTCGGCCTTCTCTAACAACAGCACCGAATTAGTTGAAATATCGATCTAGTCCATGACCTGTCTATGACTAAATGAACTAGACTATATCATTATCATTGCGGTGCTGTCCTTCCACATAGCCCAACATTCAGTAAGAATTCCGGGATATCTCTTTTATCTCTTTTTGTGGTTTCATGCACTTATATTCATCTGCAATATGTACATAACAGCTTCAGAAATAGGGAAAGAAACCACCATTAAATGCTGAGGATGTCACTGTGCTGTGTATAACTGTAAGTCTGGTGTAATAATATGATGTCATTAGTCAAATCTTTGGCAACAAGTGGACAGAACAATAAAACTAAATAGTCTAATCTAGTCTACTTATCATCTAGACTAGCTGTTTGCTTGGAGGGGGAGGGGGGGGGGTTATGGGTTCGCTCAGAATAAGTTTAATATCTAGCCCAGATCTAGAGACTAGAATGTCATTTTTCGGAAGCGAGAGAAACACAAACGAACGGAAAAGGCTAAAGCGCAAGGTTAGGAAAGACAAAACTCAAAAAGTACAAAGTCGTCAAAGTGAGAAGACAGCCACGTTTGTTCTTCCCAAGCTCTATCTCTAAACACTCTCCTGATCGTAAAGCAAGCACTAAGTGGGAGAGCCCAGGATGTTGCCACAAATTTGGTGTGCTTTTCAACCAAATGATACACAAAGTACACCGATTCTAAACGTAAACCACTCTACACGTTATCGATAATAAGGGAAGTACCATATTCCTGACAAAATTCCCACTGATGAGCTACGCTGCGAAAATCACTGCTATAATTTAGGAACAAGTATGAGCAATAGAGTCAACTAAGGTTCACAATGTGTGTTCATGACAAAGTGACAAGAAAAAGAGATGATTGAGGATTTGCTTGATGACAATCCCATTTGATACCTACCATTTTCGTTCGACCGGAAGTACAAAAAGAAAGAAGGAAATGGTGGTTGAACCGGAACTAAAATATAAGGTCACATGACCCTCCATGTTTACAATAGCAACCAGGAAGTTACACGTTGATTTGTACACGTAGTGAATTTAACCGTGTAGGTCTGAAATATATAAAACTCGACACACTGACTTGGCAGTATGCATTACTCAACCACTGTTTCACTTTACATATACCGTTTTCTGTCTAGAACAAGATACTTCTATACGTCTTGTATAAAATGTCCACACTTGTGATAAATAGTTATCCTGGCACCAATGGCCCAAAAATAACAAGTAGGGCCGACTTATCAAGAAAGTCTGATCCGATAGATGACGACGATCTGCAAAAGTTTTTGATATCAATACAGAGTCTATTGTCAAAGTATACAATGTACAGCAAATCGTCATCTTCACAGGCAGCCTCTGGTGGTCTTCAACAATTCATCACAAAAAAACTGAAAAGAAAATCTGATCAGAACAACACAGGATGGAGTTTAACTCAGAGACTGAGAGCCCTGTATTCAAAGGATGAATGTGTTGTACTTCATATAGATCCTGATGTAGGAGAAAATTGCTTCATTCAGTGCTTGCCGGTATGTTATTTTTATTTTTGATGCAATATTTAATAAGTTGAGGTTACAGCAGCTTATTCTTTAAATAATTTTATGACTACTAAACAATGACATAGAGACAACTTCTGTGATACCATTTTGTTTGAATAAGAGGGCTTCAATGATACAAATCAACATTATGAATGGAAATGTTATGCCTATAAATTATATCATGGGACATATATATATATATATAGCATCTTGATTTCATACACTAAAATTAGCTAGTTTTAAAACGCATAATTAATACCACCACTTATTAGTTGCAATTCTATAACTTAAAAAAAAAGTTGAATGACTGAATGTTTCTTCACTTTTGTCCTCTTGAGAATAACCAAAAAAATGTATTCCATTTATTTTCCACCTTAATAATTATAATAGGGCCGAAGTACAGCATGTATCATTACAGGCAGCATTCCTGTAACATAAAATTCTTTCATTAAATTTCATTTTGATATGTCTTTTTTTCAGGTTGATTTGAAGTTGTACATATTTTCTTACCTGGATGCAAGGTCTTTGTGTATGGCCTGCTGTGTCAATCAAGAGTGGAGCCAGCTAACATGTGATGAACTCTTGTGGCAGCGTCTGCTCCATCAGGATATTAAACGCTGGTCACAAATGTCACACTTGACCAACCCACAAATGTACCAAGAGGTTAACTCAGAATGGTCTCAGAAAGAAATGTGAGTACTAAGTTTTTTAGGAATACATACACCTGAACATGTTGTCACAAAAATGCTTAATATGAAACCAGCAGTATTACGAACAGTTTTGCAAGTCCTGATATCTTCTTTTACATTTCATTACACTTATTATAAAATGTGACTAGAGTTCAACTGAAAAATACTCTCATGAAGTCTTTCTAAATCCCATACTATCCACTTTTCAGATTAAACTATAGCCTCTTTCTCCTGCAGTCAATCAGCCACCATACAAGTGACCTCAACTACTCATTTAAATACCTGACAGAAACTTATTATTCATAATTAACCAATCACAGTGAGAGCCTTCATGATGCGCAGTCTTTGTTGCCATGCCATGACTTTATAAAAGGGGTCTCATGAATTTCATGGTTTAAAGCATGTTTGAGGATATATTCAATGCATCAGAGTTAAGTGACCTTCACTGAAGCGAGAGGTGGTGACAAGCAAAAATTAAATCCATTCAATGATTCTTTTTGTTATCATTTCTTCTATTGCTGTCTGTGCTAACTGGTCTAAGGCAAATCTAGATTAATGTTAATTTAATATAGCACTTTACCTGTTTTCCTCAGTGTTTGAAGCTCGCTGTCATTCTTTTTTCAGATATTTGAGGTGCTCTCCTGAGTTTCATAAACATCTGCGGCAGTCTAACTCCACATTCCACCAAGTGTCATCAGTCCTCAAGTATTTGATGCCCAAGAAAGTTCCCAAAGTTGCCATGTTTGGACCTGGTCTAGAGCAGTCAACAAGTGGCATTGTGAGACGAATGCTGTATGAGGACAACCAAACCTATACCCGAGTTGCAATGTTTCCAGGCCAGTTTGATGGTAAGCCATAACTCACTTAGATGTACAGTTTTATAGACCTAAAAAGGCTGTCATTTTTTCAACTGTGAGATCATATCATACCTGCACCACTGTTCTTTGTGAGGTATGATATGAATAATTCTTTTATAGGTCATTGTTAGTTGTACATGTTATTTATTCCTGTAATAAGAAATGGGAAGGGCCAATATTACACTGGGTACCTGTGAAAGGTAGAATCCAGTATAAAGTAACAACACTCTGTTTTCAGTCTTAATAGTCAACTGCACCAACATACTTTAGTAGACACAGTTTGCCTATACACACCTTCCGGAAATTTAAGATCCAAGGATTTGAAATAATATCCATTTCTCAGTCTACTTTAAGGAAGTATGGTAATAGAACTTTTTCTTTTTCTGAGTCTTTAATATGAAACTCTTTGCCAGCAATGATCTGAAATGCAACTTGCCTTGATTCATTTAAACCTCAGTTAAAAACACATCTGTTTATTAAGTATTTGTTGTAACAGATATTCTAGATTATACTTAAAATGTTTGCCGTCTTTTTATGTATGTAGTTTTGCACAGATATTTGCAGTAGGCAATTAGTTTTTTTGCTAGTTTGTAGTATGATCCAAAGAAATCCTCTTTGTTATTATTAGAATTATTATTATTGTTATTACAAATGCAATGAGTCAGATGAAACTGACCTACAGATTATAAAAAATTTTCAGACTGCTGCTGCTATGATAGCCATTACACTTTATTAAGTCTATGCTTGACCTTCAAACCAACTGGCTGCAACAAATGTACTGGCTTTAAGACAGCAGTATCCATATGGTTTCATAAAATGTGAATTATGTTTCATAATAATTATGTTTCCTCCATAGGTGTTGGTGGAGGTATGACGTTAAAACTGCCAACAGGCCATTCTCTTCACCTGTCAGTGCTGTATTCTGCATCAAAGCAGGAACGAGAAAACAGAGGAGCACAAGAAAGACTTCAACAAAACAGAATGTTGCAGGTACAGCTGAGGATCATAAAAGCTACATATGTCATTCTTTATAAAATTTATCTGAAGATTTGTGAAATCTATCACTATCACACCATTTAGTGTCCTGCTCACTTGTTTTTTTATTTTTTATTCAGAAGCATATGCAACCCGGTTGGTGTGTATTAATTACAGCAGTAAAGCTCTATGACATGGTTATAACATTGCATATCCTCACATCATGATTATTTAAGAAACCTCTATTGTAATGCAGTACCCAGTACACATCAAGAGTTTGTCATGTCTTCATTTATAATTGGAAGTTTCAAGTCATTTCAAAGTTCAGTATACAAAAATTGTGATATCTTCCTAATTTTGTTCGAAGAGGTTTCATGTTGTGGTGTTTCCATTTGGTGTTGTAAGTATATATGGCATTTGAAAGTTCAATATGAAAAATAACAATATCATTCAAATTTTGTTGTCCAACCTGTGCTCTCTTCAGCAAGCTGAACAGGGAGATGCAGCTGAACCTCATTATGAACTCAAGACTCAAATCAAACATTTATGCCAGACCCTGGATGCTTTCATATTTGTAGTGGATGCCTCAGAAACCAAAGATGCAGGTAAGACAAAATGTGATGCGGTATAAATAATTATAAATAGTCCTTGTCTTCAAACATAGCAACGGTAGATAAGAATTTTAAGATAAGTTGTTCTGATGTCCATGATATCAGATTATAGTTCTGCATGCTGTATCGGTACAGAATGCAGATGTGGTCCAGCATGGGGCAGCATGGCTGACTGGTCATGGCATTGAACTTAAGACCTAGAGGTCATGGGTTCAATTCCTGACCACAGTCACGTTGAATCCTTTTGTCCATCATAATGTCAGAACTTTGTATGTAATATTCTGGAACTGGTGGGACAAGTGTCTGGACTGTGTGACATCGAAAACCTGTAATGATATGACTGACCATTGACAGCTCAGAAATACCAGTAATAGTATGAATTATTTACTTCCTTCACTCTTCTGTAACAAACTTTAACCTGTCCAGATATTTAATTACAGATTAAAATTTAGAAATACATGCATTTCACCCCACAAATTTGAAATGAAATATGCGTTGTATTTTGTGTTCTTGAAAATGTGTAGCAAGCTGATGAATGAGAGAAGTCAGAGTGAAATCTTTCTCATATTTCCTGTTTGACCCATCATCAGTAAATTTTCATGAGTTGGTAAATTACAGCAATAAATCTGTTTCTTAAACATTTCACTTTCATATGTACCTTTCTATTGTGATGACAGTTGTTAGTGGTCGATGTGAGCTGATGGCAATGCTCAAAGAGAGAAGATCAGCACCACATGTGCCGGTCTTGATTCTGTCATGTGTCAAACAAGAGGATAGTTCCAGAATTCCTGCTTGCGAGCTTGTTGACATTCTACAGTTGTCATCCTTGTCACAGCCCTGGCTGGTAAGTACACTTCTCTTGCTAAGTTACATTATTAACAACAACATACCCCGTTTAGTTCAGAATGGTATCTATACGTCAGCACTATCACATCCATGTAGTGTGTTTCAGAATTCAGATGACTGTCTGACTCAGAAGTAGGTAGCTCTATTGCATCTGGTGGAAAAATCAAACTGCCTGCTGTCTAGATATAAGGGCTGTGCCTAAAACCAGTGTTGTGCTGAGGAGGAAGAAGAATGAGATAGTGGCTTACTAGCATTGCCCTGGACTGCTTGAACTTAAACTCACAGGTTAACTGAGAACTCAAGTGTCATGCCAATTCCCTGAATGATAGGGTTTGTCAGTAGTATATTAGAACAGTGAGACCTGGTTCATGCACCAATAATAGAACTGCAGGGATAACTTAAAGACTGGGGAAGTGCTTTGCTTCTGTAAACAGAATGCATGTACTTCAAAATATTTTGACAGGCCTCGCACTTTTGTTTTTCACCTCTGACATCAGCTTTAGTAAAGGGCACAGGTAAATAGCATAAGAAATTATTGTATCACAACTCTCTCATCTCTAGAGACTGGTTATCATCAATTTTTCCTGTGGTAGTAAGTTAAGTATCATCTAATACAAAGGTTTGATATTTGGCATAATTTGACACAATGGCTTTAGTATGTAAATTCTATTTGTCTTTCCAGGTGATAGACTGTGTAACAGATACTCTGAGCTGTGTTGATACTGGAATCATTTGGTTGGTGGACCAAGCACAATTTAGATAGTACACATTCATCGCAGTCAAGACATATATACTGTGGACTCTTTATTTATTCACACCACATTCCTGCATCCAGAGCCTGTGGACCGCAGAGGGTAGCCCTGACCTGCTTAAGCTACAGAAGCAGAATGTTGCAAGTCCCTCTGAGAGTTAGTGAGGGCAATCCCTTCCACTAACAACATTTTCATAAAACTGGCAGCAAAATCAAGATCTTCCAACACCACAGGACCATCTATTATCATGGCTCTGTGGAATCATGATCATGACTAATACATAACTGACTGGTCATTGAAGAAAGCTGGTTGTGGCAACAATCACCAAATCAAAACACAGTTTAATGCCTCACAGCAGCATTCCTAAACGTTCATTTATAAAATATTATGGAAGGAAAAGCAAAAGCATATTGTCTTCTTTAAATATTCACATGAATATTGTGCTGGTGCTACAGTGGAACCTCAGTACTAAGTATCTTATTATTTTTCTTTCGTATTATGTATGCATTTACTTGCACAGGTTTGGTATTTTACCTGTATTCTGGATCTTGACAATATGTATACCTCAGTTATAAAATGTTTTTTTCAGTGCACATATGCATACATATTATTGAGGTTTTACTGTAATTTAACCATAGAGATCTAAAATTTTAACACCCGGTGGAGAAGGGAAACAATGTTACAAAACATTGAAAAGTCGGGTTTGAACTAAATATTCATGATCAAAGGAGTGTTACAGCAAGTCTTTGAATTGTACTAGACTATAGTGTAGTATGTGTAGTATGAGAACTGTGAATCTAGTACGCTTCTCTGCTCACATACTTTAAAAGCTCAGGACATTTTCAGTGTGTTCATGTTATTATTTGCTGTATTTTTTGTATGCAAGAATGGTATTTATGTAAGCTTACTGTAATGAATTATGAGTGCAAATGAAATGCTGAATGAATGAGTAAGTGAATGATATTCTAAAGATGTGAAAGAGAGGGAATGAAGGAGAAATTGAAGGGGTGTCTTGTTTTGGGGGGGAAGACAGAGTAGAAATAAAAACAAAAAAGGAAGAAATGCAATGTTTTTCTTTGATTTATTGCCATCTTCTCGCTTCACAACAAATGCAGCTGTATATATACACAAATCCATAATATGTCATCCCTCATGTGCTCATCACGTACATATGAGTGATCTGGCTTATCAAGCACAGGTCTGCAAATGCATACAGAACTACCACAACATGTAATCTTAGACTGGCAACCATTCATTACCTCTCCCATAAGATTTTAATGGAACAAAAAAAAAAACAACAAAAAACTCTTCACATTTTCCCAGCCCTTTTGGAGACTTTATGTACATTCACACCTCTGTTCTCACAGACCTGAAGTTCCTGAGCATTCACAGGGACAGACACAACAGTTACTGTCCATATGGGTCAAAAGTAGATGCAGCATGCAGTCCTTGCTTATAGCTAATAATAGAACCAAATAAAATGGTACAAATAATATCCTTAATTCTTTGCTAGCAATAGCAAGACCCTTTTACTTCTACTGAACATTGGTATTGGATATTATAACCCAGTATCAATGTTCTCGCACAAACAGATGAAAAAGTACCCAACAAGATCCTTTACATTCCCTTTTTCACTGATGTTCATAGCTTATCAAAACATCCCTTGGCTATTGCTAGCCACCTTATTAATTAGACATCAGTGGAGCGCATGGGTCACATTGTCAGAGTTTTATACGTATTTTGTATGTTTGCCACATCTGAAGTAATGCTGGAGATGTAAAAACACTACTGAGCAGTCAGTGTTTTCAGATAATTAAACTGATAAAAAATACATCCCTCTCTTTACAATCTTGAGCCAAAAATCAAGAAACTTAACGCTGTCTAGTACATCTAAAAAGTGCCCTGCAAGTTTCTTTCTAGTGTTTCCTCCAATCTGAGGAGAATGCTGCCTCTAGTTTTGCCTACATCCAAATGTGTACCCGTCAGGGCTGTAACTGCACTGGTTTATGTTATTCAGGTTTCTTTAAAGAAAGATACAGTTTTTTGTGTATCGTTGTCTTGTCTGGGTTGATTTTCTTCAACAGCTGAGCAATTACATGAGTGATCTTTTCATTGCTCATGTTCAGCTTCTTGGACTTGAACTTCTGAAGAAGATCCTTTGTTGTCATAGGTTTCCTCATCAAGTACCGTCTAATAGCATCCTCTGTGATACCTTCACTGTAAACAAAAGAAACAAGACATTATTATTCCTTCTGTTACCCTGTTCAACAAAGAAAGACCTTTATATGTCATAATAACCATGAAATAAAACTGTATTTCCATGTGGTATTTGGTAATAATTTCCTTCTTGGTCGCTGGAGGAAAATATTTAACAAAGTACAAATGACAACACAGACGCATGAACTAAAAATTTGTGTACATTATCCAGACCACAACACCAACTCCTGAGTTCATTCATATGATTCCAACAATATGTATGTGACAGGTGGTAAGGCATAATTACATCTGGGAGGAGGAAATATAAGAAACAACAGCTAATTAAAGCTGTTAAATTTATTACCTGGACACGGTGCCACTACAGCTTTTCACCATTTGAAACAATTAGTTTCTGGAAGAAAGGCTGAAAGACACCTTAAGACCAGAACATTTTTTATCATTACCAGGACTCAACCCATATCCCTTTGCTTGCAGGATGCGTACGCTATCCGACACCAACAACAAGCAAATAAATTCCTACTGCCAAAATATCATTCTCTAACTTCAGTGTGTTACGTTTAGTATTTATCCATGACCCAGACTCATTCTCCAGCTGCTCACACCTCCATGGAATGAACTCTCTTCTATATAAAAAAGTTCACACTATTGTGTATCCATGAATATTCCTACTATTTATGTTCATCTTATTCAGATAGGTCCTGTATTATTCTAAATGGATTATCAATTAATAATCTGTATATACAAACTTGACCAATGCTAAAAATAAATGTGACATGGTGGAATGAATGTGCAACAATGTCACAAATGATCTTTTTAAATCCATCCCTATTTATGTTCTACCAATATGTACTGGTTTCCTGCAACAGAAAGTTTGAACAGACTAACCTGTCGTCACTTTTGTGTTTCTTCACCGAAGGCGATTTTCCATCTGGTGTCTTTTCAGATTTCCTCTTCAGAGCTGTAAAGGAAAGGATTTGTTCATGTGAAATATTCACTAAACCATCAATTATTTCCTCTATGGTACAGGCTCAGGCTGGGTGAAACATGATAGCAGTTGAAAAACATGTAAATGATAATGATTTCTAAAACTCTATACTTAGCACATATATATACAAACTCTTAAAATCACCCTATTTATTTTATGAAAAGGTCTGTATGTACTAGGAAAATAAACAGATAAGAGATCTAGGGAGGTGGAGATGCAGGGTGGAAAAGATAGAAGCAAAAAAAGTCTGTTTATTTTAAATGCATGTCTTTTTGGTATATAGATCCCATATTAAACTACATTACATGCCTTGAGCACGGAAATCACCACTGACTGCGTGTCTTGCAATGACCATACCTTTATCTTTGACTTTTTCTGGTGTGGCTGCTGAACCATCTGCTTTCTGACTTGACTCGGCAGTTGATGTGTCAGAAGTTTCTTTCTTCTCCTTCTTTTCCTTCTTTTCTTTCTGCAAATTCACGACAAGAATGTTAGTTATTGATTGATAGAAGTTAATTTTCATCCCACATCAAAAGTTCTCACTGATGAGAAACAAAATTTCAAGAAAAGTTATGAAACTGAGTGACTCTTCACTGTCAACAGGACTCCCATTATTTCTGACATGCAGGGTAAGGGAGATAACCTGAACACTGAACAGTGAGTTAGCATTTTCTTTTTATACAGATCGATTTTACAGTTCAATGACTTTGACTGTGGTTGCCGTCATATCTCAGCCAAATTTGTTTGGTGATTGGTGGGAAAAAAAAAACAACTGCAAAAGAAAAGTGATTATTAAACATTTGACTCGTGCTATTGCATATTACAACCTGTTTTAGAGAGATCTATTACGACACATCACAGTCCATTACTATAATGACTGCAACTTTGATGTCTGTTACTTGTTAGCTCTAATAAAAGCACTTTGCCCAAAATCTCTCTTTTCAAAATCCAAGCACTGAAGTAACACACACCATTTGTATTTCAAAGTAAGCAGACACTCAAAACATTAAATGAATGTTTAATTGACAGAAAAGAACCAAACAAAAGTGGTACTTCTCTCATACTTTCTGACTATGAGAGTACCCATTACAACAGACCCACCTGTAAAAATATGGCTGATGCTAATTTTGCATCTTTTTCTATATCAGAATCATCATCAGAGCTGGAGCTACTACTGTCATCATCTGCATTAAAGAAAAAAAAAAGTAGCATGACACTTCTTCAAAGAGATCATATTAACAGATCATTTACACTTTAACAATATCAAACTTTGAAGGTCATTTGCACAAGTATCATTGGCTTAAAACTTCATGAGAACTTAGATTGTGAACAGATTTACAAAGTAAACTGATATACTAATAACAATAATTATGCAGTTTATAAGTCTTGTACCCAGGCTCATGCATGCTCATACAGCTTCACACTATTATTACCCCAGCAGACCTTATCACTCTAAGACATTCTCAACTTGCTGAGGTGCACAGTGTGCAATTGCCATTTTTACAGGCACCAATCACTGGCATTCTTACATTATATTCCACTGCCTTTGGCTAGCAAGATACTCATTTTCCAGATGGATGGACAGAGGAAAATGTGAATGAAATGCTTTCCCAAGGAACTTGCAACAAGGCCATGGTGGTAATCAAAACCACAAATTTTAGATCCTGAGTCAAATGCTGTAACCTTTCAGCCACATGGCTCCACTATGCAAACAAAATCACACAATTTTAACAAAACTCCGAAACCATATTATGTTGAACTTTACACAAACCTTTCTTTTTCTCTTCCTTCTTCTCATCCTTTTCATCAGCTTCCTCTTCCATTTCCTCTTTCTCTGCCTCTTCCTCTTCCTCCTCCTCTGCATCTGAGTCAAGGATGTTTCTAAGACCTGCTTCTTGATCCACTCCCTTCTCATCATACTTTTTCTCCTTATCATCCTCTTCCAACCCAGATAAACTGCTGGAGCTTCCTGAGTCTGACATATAGTCAACCTGCAAATTTCAATGCAAAATAAGAAGATAAATTTAGCATCATTTATTTGAATGTAGATTTCTATTACATGTTCATCAAAACCTGCATTCTGAAAGAGAAAAAAAAAGTGAGAAGGCTTGCATTCCAGGTTATTCAAAACTTAATCATAGGAACATCACAATCAGTAAAATAAGTGTATTTACATTGACTGAGTTTTCTCTTTGAATGACATAAAGCAAAGACTGTATTCCCATGTGGCAAAAAACCTATGCCAACATACAAAACATCTTCAGCGTGAAGAACAGAGACACAATGTGAATTTTAAAATCCAGCACTGTTCACAAGTTCTCATTTCACAGACTTATGACTTCATTTCAATCAAGATTTACTTAATTTATACTAACCTTCAATATGAATTTATCTGTGTATGTGAAGGATATCAATAACTTTCAAAGGAGTAACCTTCCCCAAAGCATAATCAGCTCTATCAAGAATGATCATTCTAAAACACAGGTGACCCCTTATTCTACGTCAATTCTTTTATGACCCCACCACATACATAAACTTAGTGTTCATAAACTTACCTCCCTGTCATCATAGTCTCCTTCATCACTTTCCTCCACTGCTTCATCATCTGAGTTTTTCTTAGAATTTTTGACAGCTTTCTTTCCACCAGCTTTTGGTTTCTTTTTCTTCCCTCCACCATCTGTCAAGACAAAATGCAGTTTCAACCTATGCATTTTAAGCAGTCGCTGGGCTAACTATCATTTAACTTTGTAAGCACATAGATCATATGTTACAGGAAACAATGTCAAACTATCAGTATGGGGAGAAGTACTTTTAAAAATGATGTCTGAAGAAGACAAATTAAAATGTTGTATGAGACGGTGGGATTTGTAAAGGCACTATCCTTTTGTAAGACTGTAATGCACCTAACATCTGAGACATGAAAAGTATTAATTATAAGTGTACTGAATTTCTATACAAAATTACACACCAAAGTGCTGAATAGTGCATTCTTCTCCCTCAAGGGTGATGATCTTATAAAAGTCTTGTTAGTGATGGCACCAATTGTGTGACACTAGACGGCACTCATGTCTCTGAGAGATCCTTATGCACGATCCTATGGAGACTTTTCTGGATTTCCTGCCTTGACACAAAATGATCAAAAACTAACAACACCATTTAATGATAAATGAAATATCTTTATATCTAGTCAGAAAATCAGGAAAAACCTCCTTCAGATCTTGCAAAAACATGTGTAAGAAATGTTAATGAAATCTGGTGTCAAACAACTGACGTCATCGCAAATGACAGTTGCTCTAAAATCATCACCTCTGAGGGGAGAAAAATACACCGTTGAATACTTTGGTGTGCAGGTTTGCGAATCCAATGTATACATAGTAATAAGTTGCACATCATGTTATGTGCAATACAATCTCTGGAAAAGGGTAGAGTCTCCCTTTATGTTACACATGCTTAAATCAGTCAATGAGGTGACTGGTTAAGTGAGAGTTACATCCTTCAACAATGTGACAAAAGAGTGATTATACCATGTTAAAATATAAACACTCTTTGTTCACAGAAGGAGGAATTTTCTGAACTGCACATCCAATGTTGCACCATTATCGAATACATCAAAAATACAGCCTTAATCCCAAAACCTACCTTCATCATCACCCTCTCTGTCATCATCATCATCATCATCACCATCATCATCTGACATGCGCATGTCGTCCCACTCCTCCATGTCAGTCAATATCTGAGACATGAAAAGTAGTAATTATAAATAAGATCTTTGATAAATAATTATAAATAAGACATTGATAAATTTGTTCACCATCTGATATTTTTCAATGGGCAGTTCAAAATACTGCACTGATGAGTAACCAGAGAAACCTTAAACCCAAACTTATGTCATATCACAATCATATGCAAGTCCATGCAAAACTCAAAATATCATAGACAATGGAACCAGTATATTTCCTGATTAATTGTCTATCACTTTATCAACAAAAAGTCTTAAGACAAAATGGCATACCTTTTATATGCTCGGACTAACCATGTTCTACTGGTCCTAGAGAGCTGAAACTTTTAAAACTTCTCGAAGTACTCTCCATTAGCATTGATGCATGACTGCATCCTCCTAAACCAAGAGACAAAGGAATGGCTCCACTCCTAAGCAGATATCCCTCGATTATTTTGTTGAACGTAAAAAGCACTTCTTCCTTGTCACTGAATTGTCACATTTGATCTTTGACTGACGGGAGTAAGAAAAAGTCACAAGGAGCTAGGTCCGGTGAGTAAGGCAAGTGTGGGAGAGATTTTGTTTTCTCTTTCCAAATACTCCAAAGTCACCTGTGCTTTGTGAGCACTTGTTTTATCGTGGTGCAGCTTAAGCCCTTGAGTGCCCATCCTCGGATGCTTTTCTGCTCACTCATGGAAGGCCTTTGGTCAACAGTTATTGATATACCATAGGGCAGTAACAGTCCTTTGTTCTCCTACAGGAATTGTTATAATATGGCTGCATTTACCGAAAAAAAACCAACCAGCCACCATCATTTTACCAGTGCTCTGAGATCCCTTAAATTTCACAGGTGGAGCATCTCCAGCACCCATACAACACATGCTTTGCCGCTTGCTTTCAGGATTGTAGTTGTACACCCATGTCTCGTCTCCACTACACCCATGTCTTGTCTCCAC
The DNA here is from genome assembly GCA_033807755.1 of Ellobium chinense. NCBI lineage: Eukaryota > Metazoa > Mollusca > Gastropoda > Ellobiida > Ellobiidae > Ellobium > Ellobium chinense. Next base: position 1,401,759 of record JAWQUT010000192.1, read on the forward strand.
TCATGACTTTATACGCAGACTTTGACTGGCCTTCATCATATTTTCTAAGCATGGTTTGACAAAACTCGACCCTAGCCCTTTCCTGATCCTCAGTCAACATATGGGGTACCCATCCGCACAGACCTTCCTTAGCTTTAAGTGTTCATGTAATATTTTATAGACGGTAGTGGATGAAAAGCCAACTTCCTCCTGTATTTCCTCATATTTTATTCTCCTGTCTCTATCCACCAACTTTCACACAGCTTTTATGTTTTAATTTGTAGTTACAGGGACAGGCCTTCCAGGGGAGGGGTATACTTTGGTGGTCTTTCTGCCACATGAAAATTCCTGATACCATTTGTAAACAGCTGATTTGGAAGGGGCAGACTCTCCAAATGTTGCTGTTAGCTGATCCAGACATTCCATGGCTGTTAAACCCCTTTTGTAGTCATACAAAATCACTGCTCGAAAATCATGAGTGTCTACCTCCATTTTGACGTTCGAAGAAAGCCTTTCCTCACCTCACAATTCCAATCATAAAACATGTCATTTTTGTTGAAAAATTATGAATTACCTGATCAAAAAAGCATTTATGCACACTTCTGCCAAATTTGAAGCCAATAGGACCAGTAGAAATAGGTTAGTCTGAGCATATAAAAGGTATACCTCGTATAAGTTCCCAAAGTAAATTTTCTATCAAACTCATCAAACTGGCATATCTAATTAGAAATCTTCAGTATATCCCTTATTTTTACAATTACTATATAAATCACTCAAAAATCTATTTACATAGAGGTTTTTTGTTTGTTAATCTGAGTTAGGGTTTTATGGCATTTCAGCATGATTACGGCTAAATTGTGCATTACATCTAAGTCTTAGAAATACTGAAGGTTTATTTTCCTTATAAGCATAACCTTATAAGCATCATAAGATCATGCAGTCTTTATGGTACTAAAAAACTTCATGTATCTTGTATTACACAAGTGACCATGACAGGGCTAGTAACTCAGAGTTAATGACTGAATTTTCATTTATAACTCATCTGACAAATTCAAGAATAACAAAGACAACTCACGAGATCTTTCTGTTTCTTCTGAGATTTTTTCTTCCCTCCTTTCTTTCCAGTGTTTCCGACATCATCATCATCATCAACAATGTCATCCTCTTTCTTCAGCCTCTTCTTTAACATGATACTGAAGTAATTTAAAGTCTTGTCTCGTCTGAAACAGGAAATTCACTGAGATGTGAACAATGCCTTGTTAATGTATAATGACTATATTGTATGATGAGAATGCTAAGAGCTTTCTCAAGCTCACAAATTATTTATTGAGGGCCAAAATTTTTGGTGATGCGTGAAGCTTACAACTATGGTGGGCTGTATCACTCCTGAGTATCAATACTTTTGATACACAACAATTTCTATGTCAGCATTAAAGCTCAAGCTCTCCAGTTTTGATACCATTTCCATACTTTCCATGCAAGGTTTGTATGCCATAGACGTCAAAGGTGTTGAAAGTATCAAAAGATATGTTTTAGTATTTAATTGTATTCATGAGGGACTGAAATGCCTATTTCTACTGAGGATCAGTATCAAAATCAAAACAGAGTCAATACCTTCGATAACTTAGAGCATGAAGTTTATATATTGCAACACCTAAAAATTCAGGTACCTGCCGATCACTAACATGCACTGAGTGATACTGTAATACTGTGCTTTCTATTTGAAATTCCCCATAAATACACTGAGAGAAAATAATGTGAAATTCCAGGGAAAGAATTCAGCCATCACACTCAGGCAGGAAAAATGCTTACAACATATTTTGTGAACATGCTTGCATTGATCTATGCAAAATGGTCATGCTATAAACAAATAATGTTATCCGAATGTACAGAAAAAGATCCAGAAGTTCTGCTGGTAGTGACAAAGAATGGTGGCACACTTGATGAAATCCATCTTTAAGAACTCATATGTCCGTCCTTATCTATCTATGGTCAAAAATCTCTTTAGACCATCATGATTTGTATTGTGTCATGTTTTTTGTTTTTCTTTGATTAGTCAAAATGCCTTCATGCAAAAGTGATGATGCTCTGCCCATATTTAAAAACCACTGCTATGTTAGCACATGATGAGCATGCACTAGTGTGAAGGCTGAAATATTTTCCCTTTTTCACATCACAGTAATGATGTACCTGCTGTACTCTTCTTCTGCCTCTTCTGAATTGAGGTATTTGTATCTGATGATAGGATTGAAATTGTACCACTCTGCCACTGGAAAGGCCTCAAAAGCCCCATCCGCTGCCTTGGTAAATATGAAGTATGATGTGTTTTCGGAGATGGTTCCTTCTCTTACGCCTTTAAACCTGAAACAAAATAATAATTGCCTTCACAAACATAAAAATCTAAACATTCTTTATACTATCACTTTCACTGAGGGTCCTACTTAATAAAGGCCAATTCCAGCAGAATGCCATGTCAGTTTATGTAAATTTCTGAAAAACTTTGATTATACAGCAAATAGTTTTAGTAAATATTTAAGGAACTAAATTAATCTCTTTAGAAATAACCCTAAATAACTGCTGTACAGTCAAAGCTTTTCAGAAGTTAGCATAGCTGATGTGACATTCTGCTGGAATTGCCATGATTTCTCAGCAATGCAGATGGCTCAATGAGTAAAATGTCTTCATGCACCAGTCTTGTGATAAACATCTTAAACCATTTTATACGTGTGAAAGGTAAAATTCTGCTAATACGTGAAGCATAAATTAGATTTTAACTAAAGATGAGCTGCAGTGGTGGTGGTGAGTGTATGGTGTTATAACTTGTACATTTTGTTACATGGTTGACAAACTCTTGCCTTTTTGCCTGCTTCCCACTGCCAAGCTTGAGGAGCCATGGTTGGTCTTCAGGGTTATATTTTTTCAGCATGATACCATATTTCTTACGTCTGGATTCTTCCTTCTGGTCCCTCCCATACTCACTGCCAGCACCAAACTTGGGTAGGAGGTCAAGATCATTGGCTGTTTTGTACTCTTTCAAGTTGTTTTCTCTTTCAATTTTCACAGGTTGCTGATGAAGCACATTAAAAATGAAAACTTCTTTAATGAAACATTATTATCATTATAGTCAAATCATTAAACATACATAAAAATCAAGCATGCATCACAGACAGATTTGTAGGTTAATGACTTGATCTAGAGTTTATCAGGGATGAAAACGACATATTATGTAGAAACTCACTGAGACTGGGTGGGAGCTATCTCAGTGCTGTGGAATAAAACACTACTTACATCCTATAAAATACCTTTGATATGGAAACTTGAAGCCTACAACCATCATAACAGCAGAAAATGTGGAATATTGCAGACAATTTTTGTGCCTGACTTATGAAAACAAAAGTATCAGTGATCATGATTGCTCCTTTAATTGTAAATAAATAATCCATGAGTTTGTCTTTCTTATCAGAATTTCTTGTCTCTATGTTGATCATACATATGTTTAAAACAAATCTGTAATGTCCACTGCACTTGCCAAATATACTTACATCTCCAACTTTTGCAAAATCAATGGCGGAGGCTGTACCAAATTTCATCATCGTAAATCTTCTCCTGGTATCTCTTTATGAAATAGAAAATAAAATACATCACAGCTATATTAAGTACATGTCATTTGCAAGCAAATCAAATAATGCTTTAAATTAGTAAAGTCCTATTCATAAATCTTGACAGGTTTCGAAAGACTTTCTTCCCTTCCTCGAATGAAGTAACACCTCACCCTAACTCACCCTTCCTCCATGTAAGGTCTGTTAAAGGTTCGTGCTTCTTGGTTTCATTATCCTTACATCTGTCTCCCTTTGTCTCCTTCCTCTAAACTTTCATGTGAAGGTTATTTTTCCTCTCATGTCTGCCTGATGTTTTCCCTCCTCTCCGGTCTCTTTTCAATTTTTCTTTGGCTTGCAATGCTGCTTGCAGCCATTGTTTATCTCTTTACTATTTCCTTTATCCGTGTATTTCTCCTGATGGGTGGTCCCAATCTCAGTATAGTCTTAGTACTTACCCAATCACACGCTCATCATAACCAAACCTGATCTTATACCACTTTCCTCTCCCTTCACTGGACAGCTCTCAAACTCCTTTTCCTAAAAGACCATTTTCTTCACTATCCCTCACTTCCCTCTTTCCTATTATGTTACACTGCTCACTAAAGAGATCTAACTGGTTGTTTTTATTCTGCTCCTTTCAGTTTTTCGGCCTTCTCTCATGACAGCACCGATTCTGTTATAACTAGTCTAAGACTATATGAACTCTATCATTACCATAGTGATGCTGTCCCGAGTGAAAGCTAGTTTTTCTTTTTCATTTCTTTTTCTGGGAGGAATTCCATATGTGTGCCGGAAAGATTTCCGCATACAACACATCGAACCAACAACATAACCTAAACCTAACCCACGGTTAGGGTTAGGGTTAGAGTTAGGGTTAGGGTATATTGTTGGTTCGGTGTGTTGCTTGCGGAAATCTTTCTGGCACACATATGGAATTCCTCCCGTTTGTCTTATTCTGTGTTCAGGTTGTTGCTGAGGAAGACAGATGCCGAATGCTTTGCCTTGTAATTTTGTAGAACTTAGATCTAAAACTGATCCATATTCATCTTTTTTTTTTACTTTCTAGCTTTACAGTTATTTTAAAACTACCACAACAAAGTCTTAATTTTGTTATGAGTTACCAGAAGGTAATCGTTTGAATAAAGATATAGAGTCTAGTCTACCTGGGAATCCTGACTGTGAACTCCTCTTGGGATGAACCTGAGGGTCCTGCACCAGATGCTGCATTCTGCTGAGGATGCAAATTAGGCAATTAGCAAAAAAGGGAGATTGACTAAATCAAATGTAAATATGACCTAGACTATCCATGAATCTTGGTTATCTGGGATTCTCGTCACCATAACTGAATAATTCCCAAAACATGATATTACTAATAAGCCACAGCATGGTAAAACTCAAGCATGGTGGAAACTCAAACGCAAAGTATACAGCTCTAGTCCAGCTTCTTTTCTAGTCAGATCTACGACTAGAATACATCTCACATCTCTGGTATCGACAATAAGTTAATAAGTTATTCCCATCCCCCGGTTGAACACCTCAATATGTCTACTAGTCTAGTACTAATTGCCATCTGTAGAATTAGAGTCTACCTGTATAGATGACATGGTCGTGATCGTATAGGAGATCAAATATATTACAACTTTGGAGTGTATAACATCGATACAAGGTTCTTTCAATTCATGGGAGCGTCGTGCTTCCTTTCAGTTTCGCTTTTCTGAACTGGTTTTGTTTACAAGCTTGCAGGTTCCTTCAATCTAAGCTTTTGAATCCGCAGAATCGTAGCGAAAACATATATAAATTTAAACAAAGGGTTGTTATAACATTATGTAGATATCAGTTCGCCTTGTCTTTGTCTGAAAATCTGCAGCACTCATAATTATACAGCAATAAATTTAATGTGTGGATTTGCGCTTCATGCGAAACTTAAAAAAATGTAGCTCATTATAAGCTATATTGCCACTCTATTTATATGCTTTTTCCATTTTTACATAGTAATTTTTTTTCACTACATTTTCCGACACACGATATGGAAGCAAATGTAGTGATAAAATTGTATATTCCACTGTTAAAAAGAATAAAACCATGTAGCACACCTACTTTACTTACATTTTATGAAATTTTCTGACAATTTACTACAAGTGTTAAAAGCAAATTTAATTTTACGGATTGGGAGGAAAATGGCTTTTCATAAAATCCGAAGTTGAGGAAAATCCTTACGAGTGGCAATACCGATTGTAAAAGATGTAGGATTCGCGTTTTTCGCCCCCCCCCCCCCNCCCCCCTTCTTTTTTTAAAAATATTGTTCTTGCTGATTTGACTGAAGGTGCTTTTAACCTGATGTAACGATGACTAGATAGTGCGATCTCAGACTGAGCTCAGGAAGAAACCAAACAGAAGAAAAACAATTGATGACGAAGGAATGATTTTTGTGTTTTTTTTGTTACGGGTGATAATGATAATCCGCGAAGTTAACGCGCAGTACGTTTTTGCTTTTCCTGAAAACCCATTTATCAACATGACTTCTTTTAGTGTGGTGAGATAGATGTAGATCTAGTGCACAACACTATTATGTTATCTTTGTTAAAATTCTCGATTTTTAACTGCATTCATTGTGATAAATATGATCTTTAATTTCCCAACTGAACAATGTTTTGTTTAAAATGTAGGTCTGTTCAACGAAAACAGTGACTGTAATAATAACGATGATGATTATGATGATGCTAGTGTTAGATAGAAAACATAGTAAATATATAGATAAATAAATAAATAAATAAAATAAATAAATAAATAAATAATATTGATGAGACCAGCAAAATGACCATTTATAGATCTATTTGTCTTATAATATTTGCATAACTCTTATCATACAGATGGGTAGGCAAACAGATGAGCAATCGGCAGGCCGTCTGGAAAGGGTGACACACCAGTGGACAGACTTGGAAAGTGGAAGAGACAGGGGCATAGATATATTTAAAGCATCAGGTCGACGCACTTTGTTCAGACACAAGTGGCAGCCACAGCGTCGCCGTGTAGTTTGTGCGTCATATTAAAAAACTGAAGGCTGTCAAGTCTAAGGTTTGTTTGTTCGACTCTTGGGTCGGGCGGTTTACGTTGTCGTGTTCTTGGGAAATACACTTCACTTCTATTTCCCCACTCGTCTCAAGTGTATGATTATGAGAGCCTGGTTTTAGAACTGGGGAGACCAGGCAATGTACCGCGGGCGACCAGAAATGACTTCGTTATATTTGTAAGAGTATGTTTGTTTGATGTTGATCGTTCTATGTGTTTGTGTTATGAATGAGATGTAAAATATTGTATGGTATTGTAAACCAATTTCCCTACGGAGTAAATAAAAGTCGTAGTTTCGTAGTTTCACAAATAGCCTTCTTAATTTTGTTCTCACATTATTTGCTTTGAGTCCTGTTACTACATTCTGCATTCGTTTTATCTCATTCTACGATGAAATAATTATAAAGTACTTAGTTACTTCGTTTTACCGTGAGTCTTTACATAGACAATCACTCACTCTTTCATAATGAGTCACAATGACGCTAGTCCTATTTAGTGCTACACCTACAAATTCATCCTTACATGCTCTGAATCATTCCAATAAATAAACTCTCTTCCTTCCTTGCTCATCTAATTCCCTCCCTCCCTCCCTCCCTCCCTCACTCACTCACTCACTCACTCACTCACTCACTCACTCACTCACTCACTCACTCATTCAAACTGTGGATCTATCATACTAGGAGGGACTGGGCTAGCGCGTGCCTAGTTCCTCATTGCTTCACTCAGCTAACCCATCTCCTTGGGATAAACAGCTCAAAATTCCTCCTCCCAGCCATTTCAGCGTTTGGAGACCCTTTCGAGGGTCGAGGGATGATTTAGGACCAAGGATTATGAGGGCGGAGTTGGAGTTCACATACACACACTGTACTTGTATCACGACGTACTTAGATTGTTGCCTCATCGACTTGAGTTTGTGCAAGGAGTACAGCATAGTAAATTACCGTGTGTTCGGAGCTATATTATTGTTGTAACCCGTAATGTTTCCATTTTTATGTCGTTGTTGTGGTTGTTGCGGATTTCCGTTCTTTGTGAGTGTAGTACATAGAATGTATGATTAAATAATGTTATCTGTCGATAAAGAGGAGAATATATTAATAAAAATTCAACCACGAAAATAGTGAGCAAAGCAAGCCCCATCGATTTAAACATACAGTTCCATAAACATTTAATGTGTGAGGCCAGTGACTGTGACAGTTTTTTAGGGTCACAGTTTACACGACTATTATTGTACGACGCAGAAAAGAAAACCAGTCAGAGTGCGCAATCAAAACAATTCAGAACAGAAGCAGATCTAGATTTACTGTATTAGTCACATCTGAGAAAGAAGACTTAGATTATAAAACCACCGCTAGAGGGCGAAAGAGAAACGGGAAAAAAACAACAGAAAGACTCTTGAGCTACCTGAGAAATGACTTGAAGAGGGGAAGCCCCTAGCGCAGGATGTCAAGAACCTGGACTACAAATCAGTACCGATAGTCTCTCTTAGTTTCTTTGGGTGAACGAACCCTGTTCGTAGGTAATGCAGCGTGCCAGGTGTGATGGTAACTTACAGAAAGCAAAGCCCTCACAAACTCGGATTTTAAGAACCAGTCCATGATTTCGAATTTTTAAGGTATTCGGCTTGGTGAACAGAATTTTGTACGGAACTTGGCAGAACTAAGAGAATGGTTTCGGCTGACTATGAGACGCGGCTTTGGGGAAACTGAACAGACCTGCAACAGACTACCGGTACTCAGTTCATGTCTCATTGCGATAGGCTTACTTGACCAGGGAACGCTGCAGAAGAAAAAGAAGAAGAAGAAGAAGAAGAAGAAGAAGAAGAAGAAGAAGAAGAAGAAGAAGTATGTAAAATAAGGATGGGCAGTACTGCGAGTTCTTGAGTTCGGGGGAGTGAAGTCTTATTAGTAGAGGGTATTTGCGCTTAACCACAATCTTTTTTTTGGATTGTGCTGGAGAGCTTGGTAAAGATCACTGTTATCTCAGGGTCATGGGTCATAGCGGATGGCTATAGTTCAGAATCCTGTTCAATATTCATACGGACTTGGTAATACAAATAATGAAACAGAGGTAGTTGAATGATAAACGGCTAACGGATAATCCACATTCATATCTTGTATTGCACATTAATTCCTTGGTAACAAATCCATCCATCCATCCATCCATCCATCCATCCATCCATCCATCCATCCATCCATCCATCCATCCATCCATCCATCCATCCATCCATCCATCCATCCATCTTGGCATTCACGCATCTATCCATTTAGCAATGGCAGCGCAATCTTCTTCACATCCATTCACAGAATGAATCATAGATGTAGCCGATGAGACCTCCTTACAACACAGACGTGAGGCATTAATGAGAATTTGCAGACAAGACTCAAGTTCATCTAAAGAACTGGTCTTCATGTAGAGTCTTGAAGACAGAAGGAAATAGAGAAAGAAAGAAAGTAAATCACATAATCACAATGTTCATTTTCACATCAAAAGCAGTTCTGCTTCGACTTCATGGTTCATTTTTCTTGAGAAGGAGGGTAGGCAAACAGAAAATGTGAATGCAGAGGAATCCCGGCAGTAAATATGCCCTTAATGTATAGGAAAAAAGTATAAAAGTCCACTTATTAACGAAATCCACCTGAATAATGAAATGATAGAATATTAATGAATCCATGCATGTGACATTCTCTACTCTATCATTAAATTAATGAGTAGTCAATATTGAAGTTCCACTGTACTCTCTTCTGTTCCCACGAAACTACTCCAAACTTCAAATACATGTAATGGTTTTAACATGAATCTTTCTCTTCTGTTTCAAACTGGCACTCGTCTCTTTGTCAATAGCAATCTATCATTATGCACATATTTCCCGAGGTGCTTTGGGGGTGGTCTTGAAAATATGAAATGACCTACTTAGATCTACAACTCACACGACAAAATGCCGAGGATCATTACCAAGCTGAAAAAGAGTTATCAGTTCATCACTCAGATCATGGAAAAAAAATACCATACATCACAGTCTAAAGTGCCGTGACCGGCCGGATGTGACAACATGCCCCAATCCTGGGCTGCGCGTTCCTTAGGTCTTTCTTATTAGGTGATTTTAAGAATGAAGGGGCGGTCCGTGGGTGGGGCCTCGGAGATCGAACGAATGAAACTGAAATTTCAGTCGAGATTATTATTTGGAGATTATTTGTTTACTAGGCAGACTTATTCTTTTTGAAAGGAGCCAAATTGCATAATATGAAAAAGCAATATGCCTACCGAACAGCCGTTTATGATAAAAATAGAAATTCTATTTCATATGTGCCTTTTCGTCATGAGACGGCAGTGAGGGTTGTAATCCAAGATGTTTACAGCTAACTGTCCAGATGTTAGAAATGTTATGATGATCTGGTATTTGGCTCCGGAAGAGGCAATTTGGCAATCTTATTCTAGAGCAACGCTAATGCAACGTCTAAGCTCCACCCACATTTCATCTAGACTCCGCTCAGTGGCTATTTGAGATTAGCAAGACGAATATGAAAGAAAGAGAAACGCACCCCTGCTAGTGGGCAGGCACGCCCATGAGGTAGTTCTATCCCTTTTGCTTGCCCCTGATAGAGGACATCCATTGCCTCTTTATTTGTGCCACCCTGTGGAATCCATTACCTCCTTTTGTTGTTGCACGAAGCAACAAAATTGTAGCTGCCGATTAGTGCTGAAATTATTATGGTCTGCATTGACACAATGGCGGACGACTTTCTCTTACGAGAAGGATACCAAGGGGAGATAATTGATCGTCACTCAAGGTTACAGGCCTGTAATTGTACTTTCACTTTTAGGTCCTACTTTTAGGTCCTACTTTTAGGTCCTACTTTTAGGTCCTACTTTTAGGGCCTACAACTTCGGGGGTATATTTCATCTCCCCTTTTCCCTCTTTGGCATGCCCTGCTTCCAGTAATAAAGGCTCCAGGGGGGAAATTTTGATANTACTTTTAGGTCCTACTTTTAGGTCCTACTTTTAGGTCCTACAACTTAGGGGGTATATTTCATCTCCCCTTTTCCCTCTTTGGCATGCCCTGCTTCCAGTAATAAAGGCTCCAGGGGGGAAATTTTGATATCATGGGAATCTGTGTCCATTTTACTTTATTTTACCAGGCACTATTTAGCCCAGGTCAAGGGTGTGCTCAGGCGGAAGAGGAGGGGTTTGGCATTGACCAGTGAAAAATGTAGGGTCTGTTTACAAATAGCAACCAAGCTCAAAAATTTCAATGGGCTTGCTAGGGTTGGGTAAGTCTTAAAATTTGGGCCACATAATGAGCTTCAATCTGGTATGGGTCTGGGTGAAAGCTAAAACTTTGGGTTCAGAGGGCAGCTCAAAATGTTAATATAGCCCATAGAGGAAAAAAGGGTCCAATCCTATTACAGGTCTGTAACCTGAAGCCCATTTGGATGAGAATATTAATTATTTACCTTGTCAGCAATCAGAAGTAGGCCTAGTAATACTAATAGGCTCATGGGATGTCCTTTCTTTGAAAATGCTAAAGTTTCTGATTCCCAGAACATCTTTTCTCTTTAAAAAATATCCACTGTGGAAAGCACTTACCAAACTAAACCAATCCAAACCAAACCAAACCAAACCAAACCAAACCAAACCAAACCAAACCAAACCAAACCAAACAAAACCAAACCAAAACAAAACAAAACAAACCAAACCAAAAACAAAACAAACCAAATGGAAAGAAAGGATAAACTTAAGCTTGTCATTTGTATCTCTGCTGTATTTCTGTGTATGAAAGCTTATAGAGTTAGGGCATAAGAATAATACATGTATAATAGTAGTAAAATATTATTTCAGTCCAAGCTAGGAACTACAGTTGGAATAATAATAAAGATGATAATAATAATGATAAAATAATAATAATACTAATAACAATGATTCCACAACTGAAAATGAACAACATTAGTCCTTATAAAAAGTGCTACGACTATGAGACATCAACACAGCAAGTAATAACTATAATAATGACGACAACAGCAAAAAAAAAACAACGACAACAACAAAAACAATACTAATAATGATCTAAATATCGTCTACATTCTTATAAGAAAAACAAATAAAAATAGAGCCTTTACTGACCCCGTGGGGAAATTGGTTTACAATGTCAATTCATGCCATTTATATACAAACACATAGAACAATAAATATAATGTAAATACATGATATTACTAATGAAACTCATAGCAAAGGTGTTGCTGATCGTCCGCGGAGCAACACCCTGATTCCCCAGCTCTAAAACCAGCTTCTCACTTACAAAAGTTCAGTGGGGAAAGACAAATAAACTGATAAATGATGACATAACAAAAGCATGAAGAAATCTAACCTTGTAATTACAGTGCACAATGCTTGGTTGACTAGTGGATCAGTGAATCTGTTTGGTCTATATATACTTAACTACATTGTTAAATGTCGAGCTCCAAAATTTGGCCAGATAACCTAAAATATGCAGGAAGAGACCGGTCGCCCCACTTATAGATGATTTGGGCCCTAAGAGATTTAGAGCAACCCCCTCTCCTCTTCCCCCACNTCCCCCCTCGTGCCTTGAAATGGGGAATGAGAATATCAAAGGCACTCTCATCTGAATGCTTTTTGTTTTAAAAGAAATACCCTGCGTAAGTGCGCTGCGGTGCGATGAGGCGCAGGGCAAATCACCAGGTGATTTCATTTTACATGAAAGTGTGTGTTTAATTCCTCTTAAGTCTGCGTCAAGACATAAAATCCAGAAAAGTCCACATAGGACCCTGCACAAGGTATCTAAGAGATCTGGGTGAAATCTAGTATCAACCACTTGGTGTTATCGCAGATTGTATTGCCCTAAGGTAAATAATCCTTAAGGAAGAAAACTATACGCATCATCACTTTCCTGTGAAAGTTTGCAAAGAAACTTCAATGCACTTATAGCAATAAGTTGCGACCATGTTATCTGCATTGCAACCTCTGGAAAAATGTAAAGTTTCCAGCCGCTGTACGCTTTTTGTTGCTGTGGCGGGGAAGTGTCCGGGCACATTCTGGACTTTTGTTAGTTTTGGAGTGCATCTTTCACATATACCGGAAACTGGAGCTCGTCAAAATGGCAGCTACCATCTATTAAGTCAGCGCATTATTTTGTAGCTCTCCCGCATCAGTCGAAACTATCGTGGCTTGCTCAGAAACAGATATCCGTGACTCAGACTTAGAACCTTTGAGGGACTGCCCACAGAATAAAATGATCGCCTAATTCGCTTACCCACGGTGACCAAACGAACACAACCCAGAGGGGGAAGTTTTGTGCACAGTTTGACCAAAACACACACAAAAAGTTACTTTGTGTTTACAAATCGACCACCTGTTTAAGACGACCGCTTTTTCTAAGGAACAACAGATGGCTGCCCTCCAAAACGAACTACAATTTCCACTTTGTCATCATTAATGCCACAATCTCTCTCTGATCAAAACCTCTGCCATTTAGGAAGTCTTCATTGACCTGTTTTCCTTCATCATCCCCGTTGACAGTTAATGCACTCTTATGATTGCTTAAAACTGCTCCGTCCCATCTTCATCGTCGAAAGCTAAGCCTAGCTTACAAAAACTTTTTTTAAATCTCAGATGAATCTGCTTTCACATTTCAGTGGCGTAACCACACATTTTTATTTTTTCACCGTAATGCTCGGTGGGGGACGGTAAACTAGCGATTTGCATTGTTTCTATGCAGTGTGAAATTGTTTACCCCTTGATAATGTTCGGAAAACATGTGACAGAGGCTAGGGCACCCCGGTGTAAACCGGACGACTGAAATCATATTAGGTCTTATGTCAGTTAGGGACGTCATTATGTTCTTCGTGGCCTCTAGATTAGAGTCATTCGCCGCAGCATGCTGAGGCTCTGGAAGCTTCAGGACTGTCGAAGAATACTGAGAAATACGGTTTTGATTTGAGTTTCTTGGTAATATTTGAAGACCCACCGTAAAAAGAAAGAAATGCTATAATAAATCCATCCCAGTCATAGACATAGTGGTAAAAAAAAAAGCTGAAACCGTTTATTTAACTGGTGTACAAGAGACGTAATATTGTTGATATACTTTATTGATACACTCAAGATTACATGAGAAAATAAGTGTAAGATATTGCTATACCTCACTGATACTCTCAAAGCTACACGGGTAAATAATCATTTTCAGTAGAAATATTTTAATAGAGTATTTTGTAATTCTTACCACCTGGTAGCTCAAAAGAAGAAAAGGGCCGGTTGTGCCGCGTGATAGCTGGCTCAGTTAAGGCGATCCACTACTCTACCCTTGTAGAGTATAGTGCATTACTGAGGTGCGCACTGCCCTTTTTCCAAGTCAGTTATGTTACACGCAAAACTGCGCACCAAAATGTTAAAGAGTGCACTTTTTATTGTTGTGGGTGGTGATTTTTAGGAAAATTATATCTTAAACTGCAAGTGTTGCTTGGCCATCAAATTTCATACATGTATCAGAGACACAGTAACGCACGTACTTACAGAAGCATTTTATATTTGTGAGGTTGATTCTCATTCTGTTACTGAGAGACAGCGTTTTAGCTTAGTTCCATAAACTTTTTCTTGAGAAACACATAGTAAAAACCCCTCTGTAAGTAATGTCCCTTAATGTGCCTTTGAGACATGTGTGAAATCTGGGTGTGAAGTAACGAATGCACTTTGAGATAACGGTTTTCTAAGATCACCATCCATAACAGAAAAAACTGCACTGTTCAGCACGCTGGTACGCAATTTTGAATGTGAAATTTATTGAATTGGAAAAGGGCAGAGCGCACCACAGAAGTGCACTATACTCTTCAAGGGGAGAGCAGTGGATTGCCATAACACAAGCGTGGCGCCATTGTGGGTACCACATTCAATGTTATAGGACAAACTAGTTCGCCGAAAAGAATGCTTTTTAGCCCCCAATAATCCTGTTTAAAGATTAAGATCTAAGAAAGCAAAATTAATTCTGGAGACTCTCGTAATCAGCCGAGGGAGATAGGAAGAGAGGGAGGGAGGGAGAGGAGGGGAGGGGAGGATATGACTAGGTTCACTTCCTTTTTTAAAGTAAGTGTCACGCATTGATAGTGTCAAACCTAACTGATGGGATTTAAGACTTTGCTTCCACCTCCAGAGGTAGACTGTGGTAATCTCTGTCCGTAGCTGCAAAGGCACAAAGAGGCCCCGCTAAATCCTCTGGAGCCCCCATTGGCCTTTGATACACATCATAGGGATCCTTCCTCGCCAATTATTTTGCAAATTTTGAAATCCCTGCATTAACCGATTTTCCCATAAGGACAAACCCTGGCACTATTTCTGGCGCTAGACGTCTTTGTGCAAATACC